>WOVY01000092.1:705000-888159 GCA_013436015.1 Rhipicephalus annulatus | reverse complement strand
TCCCGACTAAATCCAAAGTCGAGATGAAATTGGCACTGCTGACTTGCTGCAAGCCTTTCCTCAATATGCGGAATTGGATAAGTTTGGTCCTTTGTAATCGAGTTGAGCCTCCGATAGTCAATACACGGTCGCGGCTCTTTCCCTGGGACCTCAACAAGATCAGAGGCGAGGTGTAATCACTCTCTCCTGGCTCGATCACTCCTAGCTCGAGCATTCGGTTTATCTCCGCGGCCATTATTTCCCGTTGCCTCGGGGAAACGCGGTAAGCTTTAGAACGAATTGGTTCCGAAGATGTCAGCTCAATATCATGAACTAGGGCTTTGGTTCTGCCAGGTTGTGTCTGAAAATGTTTCTTTAAAGTCAAACAATAGTTCCTTCAGTTCCGCTTTCTGATCTGGCTCCAACTCCGCCTGCTCTACCAGGTTACTAATAGTCTCGCCAATGTCTTTGTTTTCTGTTGTTAACTCCGGGAAATCAATAGGCATTTCTTCCGGTTGATTGAGCGACATGTTTACAACGGCATGCCTCTGCTGGTACGGTTTGAGCAGATTAGTGTGGTACACCTGTTGCGTTTTACGCCTTCCCAGTCCAGTAACCAAGTAATTTGTGTCTGACAATTTCTGAACTACCTCAACAGGTCCCTCCCACTGGACCTGAAGTTTATTCTTCAGTGAGGGTTTCAGTATCATCACTTTTTCCCCTACTCGAAAGCTTCGCGTCCGGGCTGTCTTGTCATAATAGCGCTTAGCGTTGTTTTGAGCTCTGCGCATTTCCTGCTCCGCTAGTTCTTGAGCTGCGTGAAGTCGGTCTAACAGCTCAAGCACGTATGCTACTACCGAAGGGTCGTCCGCCCGGCCCTCCCAAGATTCTCGAACAATGCGAAGTGGGGAGCGAAGAGCACGTCCGTAAACAAGCTCCGCAGGCGAAAACCCTGTTGATTCGTGAGGAGCGATCCGAAGCGCGAACATAGCTGCGGGCAAGCAAGCCTCCCAATCCTCTTTTTGCTCATAACAAAGGGCGCGTAGCAGCCGTTTCATGACTGAATGTACCTTTTCTACAGCATTTGACTGAGGGTGGTACACTGAACTGTGGATGATTTTAACGCCACACTTTTCTAGAAATGTCGAGGTTAGTGCACTTGTAAAAACAGATCCCTGGTCGGACTGAATTTCTGCGGGGAAGCCTACACGTGCAAAGATAGATAAAAGCGCTTTAACTACCTCCTCCGAGCTGAGCTCCTTTAACGGTACTGCTTCCGGGAATTTCGTGGCCGGGCAGAGCACTGTGAGTATGTGCCGGTACCCGGACTGCGTTACAGGAAGTGGACCCACTGTGTCTATAACTAGCCTGCGAAACGGTTCTGTGATAATGGGGACCAGCTTCATAGGTGCTTTAGCCTTATCCCCTGGCTTGCCAACGCGTTGGCACGTGTCGCAGCTTCTTACAAATGCCTCCACCTCCCGAAAGCAGCCGGGCCAGTAAAACTCCCGTAACAAACATTCTTTTGTTTTTTTGATGCCGAGATGCCCTGACCACAAACCTCCGTGGACCAGGTGCAGCAGCTCCTTGCGGAAAGGATACGGTACGACTAGCTGATTAAACCGAACTCCTTTTCGACTTGTGTACTTTCTGTACAAGACGCCCCCCTTCTTGGTGAACTGAATGTTTTGCTTAGCCACCCCTTCCTTCGCGTCTGGCGTTAAGTTACGGAGAGTGGAGTCATTTTCCTGTTCCACTATCAGTTCTGTAGGACTTACATTTAACAGCTTTATAGTGCATTCTACTTCTCGAGATGCCTCGGATTCATCCGGTTTCTTACATCTTTCTTTAGATATTGTGTTTTGAGGCTCCATTATAGGGCGGTCCAGTTTCGTGCCAGGTAAAGAAGGCTCTGCCGCTGAAGCTGTTTCGTTCTGCCACCGGATCTTTACAAACTGTCTGAGCGGCGAGCTCCCTTGCTTTGGATCGAGTTAAGGCCTGTACGATACCCTCACTGAACCCAATTCCTTTTTGTCGCAGCAAGTACTCTGATTTATTTGAGAACAAATACGGGTATTGCACTGGGAGATGTTGCCGAAACGGCAGCTTCAGTGTCTAGAACACCGAAAGGGCCTTCGATGCGGACTCTTGCTACTGGGAGACAGGCACTGTTTGTCTCTACTGCTTGTCTTATCCACGCGCATTCTCCTGTAAACTGACTCTCCTCGACATAGGACGGGTGCACTACATCCATAGTGGCGGCCGAATCGCGGAGCACGCGGCACGGTTGGCCATTCACGACTAGGTCTCGGATGTATGGTTCTAGCAATTTCATGTTTTCGTCATTACTACAGAGTGACATTAACACAACTTTCGGGTTCTTACAACCCAAAGAAATATGCCCCGTCTGTTGGCAGTTATAGCAAACTATCGGCTTCTTGGCCTCGAACGCCTTTTTCTGTTGCCCTTCCGCCCTTTTCTCGGGTGCTTCTTCCTTTCTCTTGTTTTTCTCATCACCGCTTCCTTGGAGTCTAAACCCTCCTTCGGCATATACCGACCCGACTTTGTCCATCGCGGAGGCTTGTCGGCCCGATATTTACTAATCTCCCTCCTAGGGACATCCTTGCCTTCGAGGGCACGGCGATTTACGTACTCCTCTGCGAGCTCTGCCGCTCTCGTGATAGTATCTACTCCTTGTCTATCCTGAACCCAGTACCTAATGTTTTCAGGTAGACGCCGAAAGAATTGTTCCAACGCAAAACACTGCAGAGTCTTTTCCGCGTCGCCAAGCGCACCCTCCTCTCTAAGCCATTCCTCCAGATTTACCTTTAAGGTGTACGCAAACTCTGGGCATGACTCGTCTTTGGCTTTCTCGATCTCACGAAATTTTCGCCTGAACGCCTCCGCTGACAGTCTGTACTTTTTGAGCAGACTCGCTTTGACTCTGTCATAGTCGTCTGCGTCTTCTTTACCCATACGGGCTATAATGTCAGCTACTTCACACGGCAGCAGCGTAAGCAAGCGCTGGGGCCACGTGTTTTTAGCAAAATTTTCCCCTCTCGCACGTGCGCTCAAAGTGCACCAGAAAAGACCCATGTCCCCTCCTACCGCGTAGGATGGCATCAAATCTGTCATTCGGCGCTCTCTTTCTCGTGCCACTGCGCTAGCTCCGTTCATTGATTGAGCCTTTGCTAGTTCAATTTCTAGGCGTTTCATTTCCATACGATCGATACGTTCTCTTTCCTCTTTCTCCTCACGACGTCTCTGTTCCTCTTTTTCCTCCCGGAGCCTCTGCTCCTCTTTTTCCTCACGGAGCCTCTGCTCCTCTTTCCTTTGCGTAATAGCCTCCAAGCATTCGCTCAGCTCATCGTCATCTGCCCCGATCTTCTCGATGGCGTCAATGATCTCCTGCTTTCTTTCGTCTCGGCAATTACCTGGCCCAGCTCTTGGGCCAACTCTAACAACTCTGGCTTTTTCAGTCCCTTCAAATTCATGGCGGTCCTTGGTGCTGCTAACTCTTTTAACTAAACAACTTTGACGTACTATCAATACTTCCGTCAACCGTTACCAAATCACTGCTTTGTTTACAATCCTACGCAAAGCCTGGTGATATCTCAGCAAAGAAAAGCAGTGCACTCACCCTATGCAGTCATGAATTCGGACGCGTTCCTTCCCGTGTTGACAGAGATGCCACGAAGCAGTTTTGTCCGACTCTAGGTCCTCCAGACAGCAGGTCTCAGCATTGCCTCCTGGTCGATGAGCTCGATCCCACCGCTGCCATCCAGTTGTTGTGGTCTGGGTCCTGTGGGTCTCGTCGTTGGTAGCTGGCTCCCATCGGACTCGTCCCTTATAGCGAGAAGCAATGCTTATATGGGAAAACAGAGAACAGACGTTTATTTACATTAGAGAGAGGTCAATAAGAAAGTTTAGATATATAGTGGCGTTCTTCGTACATGGCGAGTTCTCCACTCGAAAAAGCACCGAATGAGCCGTGGGGGCTCATTATAAAGGGTCTGTCCTCCCCAGATCCCTAGATCGGGGACCGCGTACAGATGGCACCGTCCAATCACGGACCACACATTACCCGCGAGGGTGACGAGCACGCACGGTCCACGCGAACGTTCAAAACTGAAGCGTGGTCACCGCACGGCCATGTGGCACGAACGCGGCTCCCCCCCCCGTCAAGGTGTGTCGCTGGGCGAGGGGTCTGGAGTTGATGACTGCATCCATCGAAAGGGCCGCCGTAAACAAGCTTCAAAGGGTGCCGAACAACTCGTTCAATTAGCGGGACGATTCCCGGCCGCCGCCGCCGCCGTCATCTTCCAAAGAAGAAGCTGCACCGGTGGTCTCCCGAACTGCTCACGGCGCCGCGGCGGCAGGACGCCGCACCCTCCGGCCAGGTGGGAACAATACATGGCGGACACCGGCCGCCCACCCGTTTGGCGACTCAAAAGGAACATCAAAAGGAACGCCGATCCATTGTCAGACCTGGCGCCGGTCCTAACAGCAGCCACTCGCCGTCGCGACTGATTAGCAGCTCGCCGCGCCGCGGAGTGGCGCCACTTATTCAGTGAAAACTGAAGCGCACTAGGCATGTCATAGGGTGCCGTGCGCTTAGATTTAAGTACACTTGAGAAAACCCCAGGTGCTATAAATTTCCGGAGCCCTCCCCTATATGCGCGATGTCTTTCGTAATTAAATTGGGGTTTCGGGACGTATAACCCCGACACTCATTGGTATCTCGCTACGACGGACTGTGACAAATCGTTCCCACATATGTCACCATTCAAGTATGACCAAGAATCGGATGAATAAAGCGATAAACTTTATCGAAGTTCGCACCCCAGTCCAGCCCTTATAGGTAATGTAAGCTTGCTAAACAACTATTAGTAATTAATTCCTGGAGTTTACGTGCCATAAGCATGATATGATTATGAGGCAACCACCTGGGATTCTTTAAGGCGCACTGACATCGCACAGTACAAGAGTCTCTAGAATTTTGCCTCCATCAAAATGTAACCGCCACCAACGGAATCGAACCCACATCTTTCAGGCCAGCGGCCAAGTACTGCAACCACTGCACGAGTACAGTGGCCAGCTTACTATGCGAGCATTTATGACATTATTGAACGCTCATTAGCGCTATTTAAAAATGCAGGAAGGGGCCTTGTTAATAAATCGTAGATTTATAAAAACCCTACATGAGCCGCTAGGTTCTTTTCTTCGTTCTTTAATTCAGTCTATTTCCTGCGTGGCACGAAACCGCCAAGACAGTAGGTTACAAACGGGGAAAAAATCTTCATGAACACTGCCCTCCTTTTCAAGACAGTCGGTTTTTCGTCAGTGACAGTTTCCAAAAAGTGGATTTCTTGGCACTCACGTTTTCACAGTAGAACACCGCAACATATGTTCGTATATTTCCCACTCTCTTTTGCATGGTATTTCGTTTAGGCTACTGTTTTACGCCGTGCTCGGAACCTGTCCATGTGGCCATGCAGCACCTAGATCTGGTGGAAAGGGGAAAGGCGCATTATTGAAATGTATTTCATTTCTTATTTGCGTGGCATGAATGGCACCCGCTCCACATCAAATCACCTAGTCATAGGCCGGCAAAATAAATTGATTCCACGCAGACCCACTCAATTTTTTTTTCACTAAGGAATGACTCGGACTCACGCTCACGAATATTTTCGTCAACCGGAGTCACTCGGAATCATAGTTAGGAAACTTTTGCGTAAGCGGTCTCACTCAGACTTAGACGATAATTATAGCGTGAGAACAGAACGACTACAAAGAGACAAGGAGGACACCATCGTCGTTCAGTTGTCGTGCTATAACTGTCGTAATGTCATACCAACTAGCCCAAACCGCCACACTTCTCAGATTTAGACTTACGAATATTTTCGCCAGGAAGACGCACTCGAACTAAGACTCATCGCTCAATCGGAGTGAACCAACTGGCGAGCTAGTTTGACGACCTTCGTTCAAAGGGCTCTGCATCAGCCGTGCTTCGGCAGCAGTCGACTGATAATTGAACACTTCCGCTCAAGCGCCTGCGACACCCCGATGGAGTGGGAGATACGTTCCCTGTCAGTCACCCCAGTGAAGTGGCAACCCTTGCATATAATTCAAGATTTTTATTTATACAAGCACTTGCAGCGGCACAGTGGTATTATTGCATGTGTGAAGAATCATGCCAGCAAAATTTTCGGAGCCCACAACTACGGCGTCTCTCATAATCATACGGTGGTTTGGGAACGTTAAACCCACATATCAATCAAGAATCGTGCCAGACACAATCTTACAACCTTTAGCTCGGCATACGTGTTCTTGGGCGAATGTGGAAACTCTGAAAAAATTCAATTTTTCGAGGAGTTATCAAAAGTTATCCTTATGTGTAAAGCTTCCGTCTGCAGCTTCACGTCGACCAAAATAAACGTATACGGCTTGGCACGTCTCCCATTCCAGTGTACACATTGCATAATAAACAAACATTTACGTCATAGATTAAAACAGGGCAATATAGAGCCAAGTATTCACAGACACTACTGTTTCCATGGCTTTCAGTTACAGTCATATCACGCAATGACATGAACCGATTATATTGACAGAGTGACTTTATTGATATGTGGGGTTTAACGTCCCAAAACCACCATATGATTATGAGAGTCGCCGTATAGTGGAGGGCTCTGGAAATTTTGACCACCTGGGGTTCTTTAACGTGCACCAAAATCTGAGTACACGGGACTACAGCATTTCCGCCTCCATCAGAAATGCAGCCGCCGCAGCCGGGATTTGATCCCGCGACCTGCGGGTCAGCAGCCGAGTACCTTAGCCACTAGACCACCGCGGTATGGGGATATTGACATAGTATGAAAAGTTGGGCGAGTTACTTTGATCACATTGTTGGAAACATTTCGGCGCGCACAGTGTAGACGGGAAAACGGAATGTTTCCAAGAATGACTATATTAAGGAGTTGCGCATACGGATCTGTGAATGTGACGTCATGTTTAAATCTGCGAGTACTGCTGGAATGGTTTGACAGACACGTGATATGCAGCTCAATACTAATAGAGTTCGTTAAGACATTAAATGACTTCCAAATAGAAAAAGAAAACACACGAATATGTTAAGATGACAGAATGAACGAAATGCCATCAAAACTTAACCATCAAATTGAAATTGCGTAACCGTAGCGAATATCTGTTGGAATAAATTCAACGCCAACTATAACGAATCGTGCGAGCCTTAAACAAAATTAAAGAACTGAGTGAATCGAGCGTATTGCAATCGTTCATTTGAATTTGTTACCTTCGTCGTATATACTAGTAAAGGCAAGATTGCGTTGGGCAATTTTACCGTCACCATAAAGATAGTAATGAAAAAGCGCGATAAGAAGGAAGAAAACAGAGGTGACTTTAGTGTTCTACATTTAAGAGTGATGGCCCTGGCCACGAGCGTTTGGTTCATTTCCTCGGCTCATACCCCCTCATGAAGTTAGAATCTTAAGACGATTGGCTGAAAGACAGTTTGGGGGATTATACAACCATTTCATGCCCTTCTTGGCTTTTTTTTCTAGAATCGTTCATTGGTGGTGAACTTGAGGTGTGGCGCAAGGGACGTACAATCAGTATGTGCTGGCGTCATAACATTAAGAAAGAAATGAAGTAAGAAAGAAGAGGAAGTTATTGCCAAACTTGAATGCCAAATTGTGGGCTCACTACCTATTTTCAGGTTCACGATTGGTACTTCATAGCATAATTAACTAACTTGAGTTCCCAGGAATGAAGCGATGCAGTAAATATCGTGGGAATTCACCTTATAATCGGCCAATCTCCTCCATTGGGCACAAGCTATGTGTAGAGAAAAACAAAAATAACAACTTGAATGACGTTCGCGCTTTGCCTTCTAAACGTGAACGACATTCTAAGCGAGAATTCGTTCACGCTTAGACGAATCGTTTTACTGGCATCTAATTGTTAATGAAAATTGTGGCATACACTGCGCGTGGAATGCTTCGACAAACGCTTTCTTTTCTGTACAGGTGAAGTAAGCGATGTAGCGAAAGATACATCGACGTAAAATTGAACTCTAAAAGCAAAACAAGAACGTCTGGCTTACCTTAGTTGTGTCCTCCTCCGTCCTTTCACACCGAGATATGTGCTTGATGACAGAGAGTTACTTCCTAAGCGCAAGTTAACACCTGTTTCAAGATGCTTTTGAAAGTTTGTAATCTTACACGACCCACTTGAACATCAGTATGTGAGTCACTTCACAAAAATGAAACTCTTGCACTCGTGACCTCGAAACGGGGGGGGTCCGAACGTGCTCGACGAATCGTGAGCGAATCGATTCTCGAAACGCACTGCAGCACGTATACAGCCTCTTTCATTGAACGAATGTGGCGACGAGCGGGGCGATGAAACCGCGGCACAATAGCGACGACGAATCGTAAAGCAGTTTACGTGGTCAAGAGGGCCTACGCAGGACGGCGCTGACAAACTGTACGACGAACACGGAATGTCCGGAGCTCGAAGATATCCGGTCAGGCGCTTGAACACCGAACGTATCAGCGGCGAGTGGTTCGAAGCCGGCCGGTGCGCGAACGCTCACTCTCGGACCACGTACCGCTGCCGGCGCGGCCCCGCAACAGTGGACTGACTCGCTCGTGAGCGATCCCTGCCCAGCACCTCTATCTATACGTTATCGTGTTTTTCTTACTTTTTTCTATTTCATCACGCAAAGAGCGCCAGCGTCACGCGTGGGGGCGCGTGTCGACTCGGCAGCGCGGTCGAAGGTGGGGGGAAAGAACGAAAGGTGACAGAAAGCTCACCGGTCTCGCTGGCAGCGCCGGCGCGATCGTTGCGTAGGATGACGGAGCGGGCACGACATCAGAAAAGTGTGCGTGTCTGCAACGTGTGTGCTTTCTCGACCAAGCAGCCGATAAGTCACTGCGCACGCGCTAATCTTTCGAAAGCCTTGCACAGTCTTTCTGCAAACATGTATTTTAGTTATTACGCGCGTGCGTGCGTGTGAGGTGCGTGTATGCGTTCGTGTTTGTCAGTGCTAGCGGCCCGCACGAACTCACGCTGCTTCCACGTCTCACGATGAGCTCGCGACGGGGCTAAAATAGCCTTCATAAGACGACGAGGTTTGGCGGTGCGCGGCGGCTGCAGCTCTCTCGTTCGTGAGCACACACCGTAGCTCACGTTTCGACACGCCAGCAAAGACGGCGTCGGCAAGCCTCCACCGCAAAGAGTATACTCGTAACACATGTTTGTGTTGGATAAGCATTACCTCATTTTCTTTTCTTTCTTTTTTTTTCTTCCGAGTATTTTTCAGTACCCAGTGCGAGTGTCCTAGCCCTGCTGCAGCTCGCACAGTTCAGTATCACGACTTTCGTCCGAAAACGCTGTACAGACGGAGCTACGCACACTTGTCTAAAACATAGATCCGGCTGCTGTTTTCCGCAGAAACGTGGCAATACCTACACCGTAATAATTACCAACACAGCCGTACTGCATGCAACATTATTGTGCTATAGTTGAAGTCTGAAAGAAGGTTGTGGCTTTAGTGAGGTAGCAGCTACGGACAACAGCGGCCACAGCCATGCGCTCCACCACGCTGGACGAGTGTGACTCCGTTTGCACACATTGAAAGAAAGATTAAATCATTTTTCACGTGCCCAATGTGCTGCTAAAGCTTTAACTCTAGTAGGGGAAGTGAGATTTGCTTTAATATAAGGCAAGAGAGCTGCAAGTAAATATGAATCGCCTCCTTTAATATAGCTTGTTACTAAGTTTTTACTATCAACAGAGCTACACCGCATGTGTCTGCATGTATGATGATTTTATTCGGTGCGTCGTAGTTTCAGTTCGTTTTGAACACGCTCATTATTTTTGCTTGTCATACCGTAAGATAATTAGTATCACGTATGTTGTTCTGATGGCTGTACAAAAAAACTGCCCATTGAAGGCAGGAAAGCTCGTTACTAATTAATTGGGAGCCTTTAAAAAAAAACATAGTTTGGAGGGAGGGGGGGCAGTTTCTTTAAGGAGTGTATAGGGAAATCTATGCATCGGCACGTTCTATTAGAAATTTTTGTGGCTACATACCGGCACAATACATAGCCATCTCATTCTTTACTTGTTTTGTTTGTCTTTCATTTGGCTGCATATATAGCACACCTTGTTTAATCAAAATTCACTAGCGTTCTTTTTGCCCTCTTGTAGGCATTCACTCGTTTTGCGCATACTTGGAACAGATGGAGCCAAATGTGATTAAATTCCCCGAGGGCAACATCGGCCGAATTTACTTGAATAAGTTGCTCTACAGCCAAAGTGGCAACAAACTATCAATAATATAAATGCGCTATCAATACCACACGTTATGTTGGTACATGCCTTTTGTAGTGAGTCCTTTGATCCTCGATTCTCGACATACAAAGGTTAATTTCTACAAATTAACTGTCCATCTAAGCCCATAATTTACAGAACACGTAAGATTAACGAAAAATTGTAACTAAATACATACTTTTGAGATTGATCTGCGTGATACCCGCCGCGCTGGTCTAGTGGCCAAGGTACTCAGCTGCTGAACCGCACGTCACGGGATCCAATCCCGGCTGCGGCGGCTGCATTTCCGATGGGGGCGGAAATGTTGTAGGCCCGTGTGCTCAAATTTGGGTGCACGTTAAAGAACCTCAGGTGGTCAAAATTTCCGGAGTCCTCCACTACGGCGTCTCTCATAATCATATGGTAGTTTTGGGACGTCAGACCCCACATATTATTATCGATTGATGGTGATATAGGCTATAATTAAATGACCGAAGAGAACCTGGTACTGCGTTCAAGTTCCCGGTGACGACAATGAAAATTTTATTCGCTGTCTATTGTGTGTGGCTAGCTATAAATAGGCTGCCTACTATTAAAGCCCGGTTTCAAGGGTCCAGAACAGCGAGCTGGAGAACTGCCACCCCTGACTTGCTCAGCACCGATCCACGTAAAGCGCCCTATACAGGGTCCAAGTACTTCAGCGCAATGCCGCCAAGAAGAAAAGGAAAACCTTGAACGAATCATATTCTGCTTAGATGATAAGGTCCACGCGAGAAATGCATGCGTGGGATGTTATCACTCGGGAAACTATCAGCAGATAAGCACGCGCCAACACCAAGGAGCCTGCAAATTGCGAAAATACGGCCACGTCGGCAAATTCTTTGCGAGAGCTGTGAGTAATCGCACTGAACATGTTTACCAGGCCTGGCTTCTCAAAGCGCGAGCAACTCGCAAAGTGGCAGCGAGAAAGAAGAAAATGCTTGTTTGAGGCTTGCTTCACAGCGACTACCTGATTTATTAGATTTTTTTTATTACTGGCAATAACGTACGACGTACAAGGTGGTAAGCTTAGCCGATGTCGGACACTAAGGCTGAAGCTTGAAGCAAAATAATGCTGCCAATCCTGAGTATGTTCTCTCTTTAGTGCGCTTGATGCCGTGCATTTTTACGCCGACAATTGCTCAAAACGTCTTCAATAAAACTTCACAGAACAGATTTCTTGTCATCATCATTGCGGCCGTACGAGTATATATATTGATATGTAATTGGTGTACTTATTTATTTCTTTCTATTATGAGACACAAATGCTGTTTTCACTTCAGGACAGCAGATACTTTAAAAGTTCCGCGGTCCTTTACACATTTGAAGACGACACGAAGGCGAAAATTTTTTTCTTCTTGTCCACCTCGGTGAAACAGTGGTTATAATGCTCGGCTGCTGACCCGAAGGTCACGTGTTCGATCCCGGTTGCGGAGGTCGCATTTCATTGGAGGTTAAGTGGTAGAGGCCTGTTTACTGTGTGATGTCGGTGCACGTTAAAGAACAACAGATGGTCAAATTTCTGGAGCCCTCCACTACGGCGTCTCTCATAATCATACGGTGGTTTGGGAACCTAACGTTCCAGATTTCATTATATCGTTTTCTTCTCAACCGACTGTATTGACCATGCAACGACGTCAAATTGTCTTCATGATGGCTTCATTACATGATTATACTTTCTTGTATCACTTCCTGTTGACGCCAATGGTTGCTGTTCGTGCTTGATGAGCCATCTAGGTTATCATCTAAGCTATCACCTTAAAGGCTCCGCCATGGGATGCTTCACGAGCCTGAAGCCACCTGGGTGTAATGTAGTTGCTGAGTCCCCGTCAGCACAAGCCTGCTGCTTTTCCTTGGGCGCTTTGTTGGCATAAAAGTAGCACACCATGCTCGTGAGCTTGAGCAGTCAGGGATGACTGGCCCAGTCAGATTACACAAATGTACTCGTAGAGAAGAAAAGCTAATATGGCTGATACAGCAAGCATTCTATCCAATTCCTGAGGCGAGAATTGTTGGATAAATGCTCAGAAACAAGCGCGCGGGTACCGAGGAAAGAACATTTGCTTACTGAGCGCACTGAACATCTTAAATAGATTATCTCTATCAAAACCTTCAGGAATTGTCGACGACAAAGACAAGAGAAAGATAGAGAGAGAAAGAAGAAAAAGATAAAGAAACAGCAGAAATAAAGGTATACTTGAATTTTTCGGAATATACTGTGTATACATAGTAAAGAAAAGATTTATTTACAAGAAAACACAATTGAAATAGGATGTTGATTAGAAAAAAAAGAACCAAACAAAACAAATTACCGCGAATGAAACTCGTGACGTTCTGACGTTTTTTTTTAATTAAATGTGTGTAAGGAGAGGTTGGTGCCAACTTCTCTTCTCTTGCACAGAAGTCGACATCGCATATTTGGTAGCCAACACAAGGCTACATCGGTACATAGTACAACACTTACACAATGAGCCCACGTTTTTTTCAATACTGAAATGTGTCCACACAACACAGACGTTATGTTCCCCTTGATTTATTTATTTTTTGATTTCACCTCTCCGTAAAGCATCACAGCATTTATACGCGATAGAGCGGCAAAAAATTGCCAATCAGTTTTTGTTTGTTGGCATGAATCCAACCTGATTTTCTTTGCGAATGCGTAGCCTACTACGCATTTATCGTTAACTATTATTTTAACAGCCATATTTTGAGAACCCCTATACGAATAGAATCTCTGCAGGCGAAAGGCAAGAAATGTATCTCAATCACACTTTTCTCACTTTCGCTGTTCGGTCCCCAGATTCTTTTAAAGCCTGTTTAGAGCCTATATTATTAAATCTCAGAGAAACAAAATGCTGGTTTATACACTGCTTGTCCACCTGAAAACATGAGCAAAAGCATCGGGCGGTTGCGTGTTTTCTTTTCTCTTTTTTTTGCAAAACATACCATAGCACACGTGGAAGAAAAACGACCTTGTCCTCTACATCGAGGCACACGGCCGTAAATTTTTGCTTTGAAAAATAAACTCACACGACCAGTGCAAGCACGTCTTTTGCTTTACGACCCGGGCAAGAAAGACCAACGGCTGTTCGCGTGCTGTGCTTATCTTGGTGTCCTTTCTCTATCGAAAGCTATTTGCTCGAACACGCTATAGTAAATCTAATAAACAAAGCAGCATTGCAAGATATGCCTCTTACCAGCGGTTCCCTGGACTTTGAAAGAGGGTGAACGCATACCTCACTCCATGCGTGTAAGAAGTAACATGATGTAAAATATTTTCTTTGCTGCTGCACGCAAAGTTTCCTTCACTATTTACTAAACAGAAATGTCCGATTGTTCAATCAGCATGAGAATGACATGCTTTGGCCGCAAATAGCACGAACACAAAGTAATGGAACACACATGCAACGACAAGCACAAGCGGCACTTCCAATCAACGTATAGACCGGGCGCAAACCCAGAATAAATATACAACATACAGGCATGCGCAGTCGTCACACAGCCTTACGCTAGCCAGCTATCAAACAATCTCTTCTATGAGACGTACAGCGCCCCCGACGGGCCCTGCTGCAGTGGCTAAGGTACTCGGCTGCTGACCCGCACGTCGCGAGATTGAATCCCGGCTGCATTTTCGATGGAGGCGAAAATGCTGTAGGCCCACGCGCTCAGATTCGGGTGCGCGTTGAAAAACCCCAGATAGTCGAAATTTCGGGAGCCCTTCACTAAGGCGTCTTTCATAATTACATGGTGGTTTCGGGACGTTAAACCCCACATATAAATCAGCGTCACCGACGTGCCACTGATACACCTTTCCTTTTAATGTAATAGGCTTCCATCCACTCACGCGCAGTTTTATTCCTACTTCTACCCAGAATCTTAAACTCATTAAAACGTGGTACCCACCCGCAGGCTTTGCAATGCATAGGCAAATGCGCCGAGCCATTCTTCATTAGGTTTAAGTCATGCTCCCTAACGCGTTCATTAATACAGCGTCCGGTGATCCCGATATACGAGTTGCCACAAGGACTGAGGGGAACCTCATAAACCACGCCTTTGGCACATTTGCCGTACGTCGTACCATAATTCTTGCCGCATCACTGACAGCTCGCCTCCACCGGGACCATTAGAAGCGGTATTAATGAACGCGTTAGGGAGCATGAATTAAATCTAATGAAGATGGCTTGGCGCATTTGCCTATGCATTGTAAAGGCTGCGGGTGTGTACCACATTTTAAAGAGTTTAAGATTCTAGGTAGAAGTTGAAATAAAACTGCGCGTGAGTTGATGGAAGCCTATTACAATAAAAATAAAGATGTATCAGCGACACGTTGGTGGCGTTGCACTTATCCGGAGAAGAGATTGATTGATAGCTGGATAGCGTAATGCTGTGTGAAGACTGCGCATGTCTGTATGTTTTTATTTAAGTCTGGGTTCGCGCTCGGTCTACTTTAGTTTGAAGTGCCTCTTGTGCTTGTCGGTGTGTGTTCCTTTACTTTGTGTTTGTTTTACTTGCGGCTGAAGCATGTCGTTAAGCAAGTATACCAACTAGGCCAACAATCAGCATTGTTACAACATAGGAATGACGGTTGTAGTACATGGACTTGCCTAATGCCTATAGGCTTGGGGCCTTAGTGGTTGCGGCTTTGAACACACTTGTGGCTTTGTTTATTGTGTTGTGTAGGCTTTTTTTTTCTTCAGATAAAAGAACGGACCTGTATTAACCTCGCGAACCAATTTGAATTGGTGAGAATAAAAGGGTCAAGGTGGTGATGTGGCATGTGGGACTGCTGTATTCCGTCATCGAGCAAGACGGCTGCAGACCACACAAAACCAATACAGAACCAATAGAACGAAGCTAATCGGTAAATCCACGCTCTACCCATAACACCCATTGATGATGTAATAAATGCATGCAGGCGAGAACTGCAGCAGAAAAAGTGTTCGGAACGATGAATAGCGTTCGGTCTGGTTTCTTCACCGATCGATAGTTTTCTTCACACTCGTGTTGTCAATTGCCATGCAAGTTAATGTGCTGCCCGTCATTGTCATGCCGGTGGAAGCTACATGCGTTCCAGCTCCTATAGAGACCAGCACCATATTTCCTCCTATAGTGTGCTAATATGTACCTTCATTGTTTTGCGTGCCGAAGCTACGATAAGTTTACGAGGTACCCCGTAGCGTGGGACTCCGCCTCAATTTCGACCACCCGGGGTTCTTCAACGTGCCCGTTTACTCACGCGTTACGGGGGTTTCGTCCTTTCTAGTGCATGGAAATACGGTCACCATGGCCGGGAAACGATACCACGGCGTCATCGCGCTAAGCGGCACAGCGCCAGACGCTACGCTTTCTTTCTTTCTTTCTTTCTTTCTTTCTTTCTTCTTTCTTTCTTTCTTTCTTTCTTTCTTTCTTTCTTTCTTTCTTTCTTTCTTCTTTCTTTCTCTCTTTCTTTCTTTTTTTCTTTCTTTCTTAATGTTCAACCTGGGCTTCCTTCTGATAATTTACTTTCACGCTTGCTCACTCCGAGCAGAGAAGAAGGCTGCATCAGCAGTTTTGAGCTCTGCCGGTTGCTATAATAGAAAGCACCCTGAGAGCGAGCCTCTCGCATTATTGTGGTGCCTCCGCAATCAACAGAGCGCAGGGCTTTCACTCTCTTTATCTTGGCTCGGGAATATCTGTGAGAGGCACGCACCCGTGCGTTGCGAACTTATCGCTTCCAGCTGCACGCGGGACGCTTGAAGTGCCGCACGTGGCCACTTTACACGGAGAACCGCGGCTGGTCAGCTTAATTTTAGAGCGACGTCTGTGTGTAGCTATTGTGATGACTACGAAAGACACCTACGTTCGGGCGCACGAGGCAGCTTGAGCGAGGTAGAAGTAGGTGAGATGGATAAAGAACAGCTGGCCCAGTGTGTAGGCGTTCTCTGTCTCATTCCCTACAAGGGAGTTTAATAGCGACGCCAAGTAGTAGGCACGGTACGTACAAAAATACTCGAACAGCTCAGCGTCTACAACTCGTGCTTTGCACTAAGGGCGCGTTAACACTGAGCGTTCCGGCCTCGGAAAATGGGCCGAATCCGATTCAGCAGCGGCGAGATCCGCCGAAAGGGCCCTCTCCACGCCGATAACTCTCGGCCGATTTTTTTCGGTGTCTGCCACCGAATCAGTCACCGCGGACCAATATATAGGAGCGCTAGTCAAAGAATTTTGAAAAATGGCACCCGAGCCTGACTCGCCTGTCATGTCGCAGTGCACGTAACTTAATGCTGTAACCAACGGCAGTTTAACTCACTTTGTGCCTACTTCACGTCCTTATTTCGTGGAAGTGGTGACCGAGCTTCTCGTTGGCGTAACCGAGCTTGTCGTGGTCTTGCAAAGCAAGACAAAACCACCGACGCCGCTGGCGTCGGTGGTTTTTTCTGCTCTTTGTTCATTACAAGACAGCGGCTTACCAGCAAAGTAAGCAGTACTGCTTCTTCTTGCTTCTTGCGTACGAGAATCATCGAAGTATAGACTACCGGATAGCGTAGTGGCGTTTGCGAGTCGCGACAACAACTGGGTGACAGCGCATCCATGCCGCGTTCGCCCCATGCATGGCAGATGGCATATTCGGCGGCGCGAGGCACGTCCAGTGCGAACGACGCTGCGTTTCGGCGACAGGAGATTTTCGCTCGCTGCAGAAAGCGGATGCTTCAGAGTGAACTATAGTGTAAGAGATGGTCCCACTGGTCCTTGCCTTACAATACCCCGGCTTGAGGCGACTGATGTGGACCATCTCACGACCAAGGCGGCGCTTGTCCATGGACGGCTTGAGCTGTTCAATCACATAGGTGACAGAATTGGCGCTGTATGACGCGGTAAGGGCCAGTATACTTGGGTGCAAACTTTGGAGTCAGTCCAGAAGAGGGGAAAAGCAGTCGGAGCCACGCGAGAGAACGAACGGGGAAAGTGTCCTGGACAAGATCACGGTAATGGCGATCTTTTTAGAGGGCTTGATTATCGACTGTGAAGGACCGTGCAAGCTGACGACACCCTTCGGCATGTTCGGCCATTTCACAAACTGGGCTGAACATGGATGCATCAGGATTGTATGGCAGAATTGTGTTGAGTGCGCTGCATGGGTCACTACCATATAAAAGAAAAAAAATGAAGAAGAACCTGTTGTCGATTGAATCGTCGTTTTGTAAGCATACGTCACGAAAGGAAGAACGACGTTTCAATTGGAGTGGTCAGAATCAATATACATATATAGTGAGCATGTCTCCCAGGGTTCTATTGAAACGTTCTGTTAGGCCGTTCGTCTAAGGGTGGTAGGCTGTTGATGTGTGGTGTACCATACGGCATGAATGTAGGAGCTGCTGCAGAACTTAAGACAAAAATACGTGACCTCTGTCACTCACTAGCTCCCATTGTGCACCATGACGGAGAACGAACCGATGCAAGATGAAGGTTGCAAAGTCACGAGCACCAGCCGAAGGTAGCGCTGCCGTTTCGGCATACCTTGTCAGATGGTCGGCAGCCACAATTACCCATAGATTTCCACCAACAGAGCATGGTAGCGGGCCATGGTAGCGGACACAAGAAACATCGAATGTATTTGCGTACAAATTTGTACATACCCCACCAGTAGTAACGTTGACGAATCCGCTCATACATATTTAACGCACCGGCGTGTGCATGTTGTTGTTCAGCATGAAAATATTCGCAGATATAAGACCGCATATGGCTGGATATGACCAGCAGCCATTTACGACTCGCCACTTGATAATTGCGACGGCATCCATCCCGTACGGCGAAATGCGTTGCTTGGCGGCGAAGAGCACGCGGGTAACCGGAAGCAGATGTGTCAGAGAGCATATTCAAGAGCGAGACAATCCGAGGGTCATTCCGCTGTTCATATGGCATGTCTGGGACGCTGACGGCAGAAAGAGGAGAGTCAAAGGCTGAGATTCTCGATTCATCAGATTACGTGGGTGATCGTGAGAGCCCATCCGCGTCAGAGTGCTTTCGCCCCGACGGGTAGGCGACGCGAATGTCGAATTCCTGGAAGCGCAGTGTCCAACGCCGAATGCGACCAGAAGGATCTTTCAGTGAAGCTAACCAAGAGAGTGCGTGATGGTCAGTTACAACATCAACAGTTTGGCCGTACAAATAGGGGCGAAGCTTGTTTAACGACCATACAATCGCGAGGCACTCCTTCTCGGTAACAGAATAGTTGGCTTCTGCCTTATTGAGGGCACGGCTAGCATATTCGACCACATACTACGTAAAACCTGGTTTGCGTTGCGCTAGTACTGCACCAAGGCCGACGCCACTTGCATCCGTGTGTACTTCGATCGGTGCAATAGGGTCGTAAAGGCGCAGTACGGGTGGTGAGGTAAGGAGTTGGCGCAGTGTTGCGAAGGATTCGTCACAGGCTGCTGTCCAATTCGAAAGATCCGCAGAGCCAGCAAGGATCTTAGTGAGCGGAGCGATGATGGAAGCAAAACTCTGGACAAACCGAAGAAAATAGGAGCACATGCACACAAAGCCCCGTATATAGTTCTTTAACTGTAGTCGGCTTAGGAAATTCGGCAATGGCACGAAGTTTGTCAGGCTCGAGAAGGATGCCGTCTTTGAAGACGACATGACCGAGTATGGTGAGTTGTTGAGCCCCGAAGTAACATTTCTTCAGGTTAAGCCTGGCGCTTGAAGGTACTGTAGAATCTTACGCAGACGAGTGAGATGCGAAGTGAAATTGGGTGAAAAGACCACAGCGTCCTCAAGGTAGCACAAGCATATGTTCCATTTCAGACCACGTCAAATCATTCACTCTAATGTGGCGGGCGCATTGCAGAGTCTGAATGGCATTTCTGTAAATTCATAGAGGCCATCTGGTGTGACGAACGCTGTTTTCGGACGATCCAACTCAGCCATTGGGACCTGCCAATAACCGGAGCGGAGGTCAATCGAGGAAAAGAATTCTGCACTTTGGAGACAATCGAGAGCGTCGTCTATGCGGGGAAGAGGGTAAACATCTTTCCTCGTGTTTAGGCGCCTGTAGTCTACGCAGAACCAGATGGAATTATTTTTTTTGACGAGTACAACTGGGGAAGACCAAGGACTACAAGAAGGCTTGATGACTTTGAGCTGTAGCATGTCGTCTACTTGTTCTGTAATTACGCGACGCTCCGCCAGCGGCACACGATAGGGACACTGGCGCAAAGGAGTACTTTTCCCCGTGTCAATCGTGTAAACGGTGTTCGTTCTTCCTAGCACCTCTTGGGGAAAGTCAAACGAACGCCTGAATTTGTGCAACAGGGTAAGAAGCTCCTCTCGTTGAGCCTTGGCAAGATAGCTGTCAATAGAACGGTAAAATGCATCGGAAGACACGCTGTCCAAGGCAAGGTAAAACCAACGCATTCAGCTTCATATTCGGCTTGGTGTCGAAGAAATCGGCAGGCACGATAATACCTTCATCGATAGGCTGAAAGTGGCCGAGCATCTTGTTGCGGTGCAAAGAGAGGGGGCACTAGTTGGAATTGGATATAAATATTCCGGTAGTGTCTTGACAAAGCGCTAGAACGGCGAATGTCAGCGATGTGTGGTGGCGGCTATCGAAGATGTCAGATGGCGTGAACAGGACGGTAGCGTTAGAAAGTGAAGCACAGTAGGCAGGGACAAACTGGGCGCTGAAAGGAGGAAGGGCAATGTCCGTCACGACGACAAGGTTGGGCACACTAGACACGGCCGCATCATACGAAGGCGCATCGCGAAACGGTAACCGCTCCACTTCGGCCCGATCACAGTCCACGACGGTGTGATGACGTGATGAGAAATCCCATCCTAGGATGACATCGTGGGAACATGAAGCCAACACGTGAAATTCGAGGTTCACAACACGCCTCGAATTATCACTTTTGCTGCAAATGCCACAACGGGCTCAATTTGTTTGACGCTCGCAGTGCTAAGGGAAACCACGGGAGAAAGCATCGTCACTTTACGAAGGGAGTGGCAGAGTCTTTGACTTATCACAGATATCGCGGCACCAGTATCGATGATTGCAAGTGTTCGTACACCTTCGACGATTACATCAATAAGATTGGTGGGGAACAGGCGATGACTTAAACGATTAGACGATGACGCAGCTCGTGCCTCCGGAGCCGCGGAAGTTAGTTTTCCATCTCAATGGAGCTGGGTCGTCGACGCACAGGCGACACAGAACGACGACTTCTTGAAGGGGAAGGCGAGCGGGAAGTAGAACGTCGAGAAGTGGAGATTCAGGTACCGAAAGCAGCTTGCGCGTCGTGTTCGTGAACTTCAGGTGGCACGTGAGGCGCGTGGTATGGAGGCCGAAACGAGTAGTCAGGGTATCTTGGTGCCTCCGGGTTCACTGCGAAGCACTGACGACATAGACGAGCAACGTGACCTGCAATTCCACAAAAGTAGCAGGTGGGCCGCTTGTCAGCAGTGCACCAGGAATTTCCGGAGTGCTGCTGTGTAGCTGGAAACGGCATGGTGGGCAGTCGCACAGGTTTTGGGGCATACAATGGCATACGACGCGGTGGCGTGGCAGCGACGGCCGCGGCGACGGGCGTTGGTGGAGAGGCAGACGTCGGCAATGGCTTCGCCTCGGAGACCTGCTCCTGAATAGCCTGTCTGATGGTCGGCGTTAGATGGTTCATTGGTACTTCGGTGGTCGGCAGATACGAGGGACACGAAAGCTGTCGTATGACCTCTTCGCGTACATATTCTTTTATCTGCACCAGCAGGGTGCTGTCACCACCGACGGCCAGGGAAGCGAGAGAGTCATCTGCTGTCGTTGACCTCCGAACTGATGCACGTTGTTTGCGAATCTCTTCCAAGCTCTGGTACAAGGTCACAAGTTCGGACACGGTACTTGGGCCCTTCATTAGCAACATTTGAAAGGAATCTATGCCTTTCAAAATATGCCTCATCTTGTCTTGTTCGGTCATCTTAGGGTTAAAGCATCGGTATGAATCAATGACATCGTCGATATAGCTCGCGAAGCTTTCGCCCTGCCACTTTGCGCACGTCTGCGTAGGCGCTGTTAAGCACGGAGCTCGCGCACTGCGGGGCGATCAAACACAGCTGCAAGGGTGCTCTTGAATGCACCCAAAGTGGCAAATTCGGCACGGTGCATAGTTTGTGAACCACAGGCTGGCGATGTCTTTGAAGTAAAATGGGGCATACTCCAATTTCGAAGGGTCGTTCCACTTGTTGGCGGCGCTCACGTTTTCAAACAGATGCAGCCAGTCTTCCACATCTTGTTGCCCGGTGCCGCTGAAGAAGGGGGGATCCCGTTGGCACAGGGTGGTAGGCACAATGACCAGTTCAGATTGGACCGTGCTTTGCTGGGCGGCACCTTGCTCGGTGGTCTGATCAGGCATTGTTGATGCGGCGGGCAATTTCCGGCTTCGAAGTTCCAGATTTGCGTGCCCAGCACACTTCCACGACTTTGCAATGGAGTTTAATAGCGGCGCCAGTTAGTATAGGCAGACAGCCGGTACGGACACAAATACTAGAACAGTTCAGCTTCTACAGCTCGTGCACACGTTCGTGCTTCGCACTAAGAGATGGTCACGCTGGTCATTGCCTTGCAAATTCACCACTATATATCTTTCATCTTCGCAACGCGATTTGCTTTTGCAGCAGCCGATGCTCTTTGTTTGCTTACGCAGATGCATCGCACATGCAGTCGAACCCTTCTGGTTAAACAAATATTTAGACAGGAAGAACAGCTTCTATGTATCGACCTATTATACGTCCATCCTAAGCTCTTTCAATCACCTAGATGACGGTGAATACAGTACCGAAACGCTCTGCTTGAAATTGAGGCTGCATATGTACCATGATGGAAACCGCAGTGAAGTTGACAGCTGGGAGAGTTGGTGACAGTTCATTTTAACGTGCGAAACGGCGCAAGGAGACAAGCAAAAATGGAAGAAATTATTAGAGTTTTTTGTGCTTTTAGTGCACAACACGTCGCTAACAAAGTGGGCACACACAATAAACGACATTGCTTAAAATGCAGTCTTTGGAAGATCAGCAAAAACGGTTCCAACTTCGTATCAATGAAAGTCATTGTTACACGCGAAACGCTTCTTTTCATGTATATTAACCGTGTCATATTAACCTGGCAATATTAACCTGTCAGGCCTTTTCTTCCTTTTGCGCTTGTCTCGGTGTGCTGCTTCGCACGTTAAAATAAAACCACAGTGAAGATGCGCCGCTTTTTTTCCACCAGAAGGTTATGATGTACTGTAGTACAAACTCAGCTAAGTAGGAGCAATTAAGTTAACCAGGAATTAAGATAGCTAGCAGACATAACATTGCTGTTTATCGTTGTATTATTATCTATCAGATTGCATCTGACATCGCATACAAGACAAATCTGCCTGACCAAAAATGTGGGCCGACAACGATTACGGTGCAGGTCCACCTCAGCGTCTCCAAGCGATAACTTTAGCAGGATAGCACGACGCGCACGTCAGGTGTTTTCAAAGAGTGATCTTCATGCAACCGAAGCGGGAGTGCAATCGTGCCCCAGTGATAGGGACACTGGGCCACCGTGGAATCCTAATACGCCTTCACACAGCAATCGCGCACGTCCTATAGATAACGCCATTGGTTCACAAGCACTTGTGCCAGTCTCGAGAGCAGTGTATCGATACACTGCACTGAGCCCTTTAGGAATCTTTAGATAAAACACGTGCGCAGAAAAATGCTGACACTCAAGCATAACCCCCCTCCCCTTAACACAACAATTAGGGAAGGGTGTCTCAGCTCTTATGGAAACTGCTACTTTTTGGGCGAGCTGGTTCATTGTTGAGCAACGGAATAGGAGCTCGAAAACACACCTACAAGAGGGAAGAAGACTCGGACACACAGGCACTGTGCTTCAGCTTCTCTAACGTGAAACCTAGGGCGAGGTTAATCATGGAATGTGTGCCTGTGTGTGCCACAGCAAAATCGCTGCTAATGAGCAATGAGAGGAGGAAGAAGAGGAAGATTCCTGACCGAGGTAATTGTTTTAAGAGATATTCCTCTGATGCCAGTGGTGTCAAGCCTGAAACCGGGCGTGTAAGGAAGGGTGTTTACGTGTTACTAACGTCATTGGAAAAAGAGCGTCGGATTGTAGCTCAACCTTTCATTGTTTGCTTTTCATTCAAAAACAATGGCACGTACCCGCTCTGGCGGATTGGCCAAGAATGAGTAGTTGAAAATTTGAAAGGTCTTTTGTAAATGTTAGGGGACTTAAGAAGAAAAACAATGAAAAGATTCAGTGGTAATGACCTGTATTACAATGAACTTCATCATCCTTATTTTCTTCTCATTGCCCAACTGCAGCAATTCAGTCGCAAATCATATTCGTGTTACACACCGCAACATTCGACGAAGTACGCTTTGCAGAAGAAAACTCAGTGGAATTTGAAACCAATTTCGAGACGAAATTTACCAAATGTGTGTAAATTAATGCAATTAAATCCTAATACATCGTCGGCGACTTGCTAGGATAACTTTCGCCTTCTTCAGCTTTAGTAGTGAGATTATACCCAACTTTGATGGCGCGTAACCATCCATGATGGACCGCGACGATGACCTGGCACGCCTACAAGCCGCGACCGTAAAATGCTTCGTCCCTCAAACACCGATTCATCATCAGGAAGGAGGGGCCAGTCAGCAGGACGCTGTGCACAGTGCAGACTGGAATCGGCTTTGTTGTGCCCTCGGTTATTGATTGCTGCGAGCGCAGAGGAATTAACAGCAACACCGACATGGTAGTTTTCATGCCATAAAGCAGAAAGAAAATGACGCACGGCACTGGTGGAATGTTCCTTTTTTTACATAAGCGATAAAGATGGTGGTAGCTTCTCAACGCTAGTGTATTGTAACAGTATCAGCTTAGAACTCGCGTTGTCAGCTCCGCTCAGTGATGTCGCGAGATCGAAGCCCAGGAGCAGCAACCACGCTCTGATAGAAGCCGCAATTAAAAGAGAGATTGCGCGGTGAGATTAATGCGCATGCAGATAGTTTAATTTAATCGCTACGACGTCTATCACGGTTCGTTGCGCGTATAGTGGACAATAAACACAAGATGCAGGCTGTCACTGCGCAAATTACATCAAAATACTACTGTCGACGATATATTAATAACTTTCATTATTTTTCATCGCCGAATGTACCTACACTCAAAGAATCCTTGTGATCGCCCTAGCAAGCGCATCGCAGATAAAATAGAAAGAAGTAGATGCAGAAAGCTGGGCGATATTGCTGGAATACAGGAGCACATGGCTTCGATCAAACGTGATCTGACTGAAGACACACACAAAAAGAAGTTCGGTTACGATTCTAATTTGTGTAAACTAGGCTTTTCAGCACACTCTTCGGCCAACGTTTCGGGAACGTCAAAGAGTATCAGTATGCAATCAGGGCAAATTGAGAATTGAGGTCTTCACCACTTTCAGCAAGAATTACCACCACCTTGATTGAACGACCTGCCAAGCTTTTTCGATGAAATCACAGAACTTAACAAGACATATGAAGTAAGTTATGAAAATGCTCAGCTTGCCCGGCAACAGTTACCAGTTCGAAACTATAGAAGCGTGACAGAACAAAGGTATACTGACGCACGTGTTGGCCGGTGCTAGAACAAACAGCTAATAGGGAGTTTTAGAATAGCGCACTGCGAGCCCTTGCGGTCGCTGCCACTGCGCATGCGTCGTAACGCGAGTCGGCGTTCGCGGCCCGCGCGCAGAAAATCTGAAATAGCGTGCGGCGATCGCGGCCCGCATGTGGCCCGCAAACGCTGGTTTCGAGGCTATATACGGTGTCGCTGCGATCGTGCATTGCGGTTTGCAGCAGGGCAAACGCTATTCTAAAGCTCATATGGCGCCCGCAGCGCTAGCAAATGGTATTCTAAAACTCCCTGGTAAGGGCCGCGTAATGCGTATTCACTGCGATTACATTTTGCTTCTTTCGCTTGAAAAAAGGAAGAAAAAACATTTAGAAACAAGACGAAACTAACAACACATGCTCTCAGTAATTTCGCTGAAATAATGTTACCTTTGTCTTTATGACTATATTACGAGGAAATGACACAATTACTGATTCTTCGCTTAAGAAAATTCATTGTCTATTATATTGTTAAAAGCAGTCTCTGAGAAACGGCCCGAGACATGCGGGTGGTGTAACGGCAGCGTAATATCAGTCAACCAAATCAAACTTAAGTCTCCTTGCAACTTATATTGAGGGCAGTGTACAAGTTGCCAGTGAGGCTTGGCACGGTCCATGACCCACATTAAATAAACCAACACCTGCCACTCTGCACAGTTCTGATCCATTGAATTCACTCGAACTTGGCGCAATAGAGCACAGGCTAGAATTACCTCCCGTTTGTCGTCGTCCTGCTTGTGCTCCTCCTCTTCCATTTTCACAACCGGTTTGGTCCCGCCTCGTGCGGAAGTTCAGGCCAGAGCAAATCGAAGGCAGGCACGCAGCGCCCAAACTACTCAGGCGTCGCCGAAGCACGCCGACCGACGTGGTGCTGCGAGGAACGTGGTCGCACGGAGAGTTCAACCAACCCAAACACCGCGCAATTTCTCTTTCTAAGCACGACTCAACGCGTCACAACCCGGCTCCCCTTCCTCCGCCGCTGTACACGGCTCAGACGAACGAAATGCAACGTAACGACGACCGATTAATGGTATCAAGACTGGTTACAAAAATCACGCTCGGAGTTGCGCAAAAAATCTTGGCCTATGTGGTCACACCCAGGCCTTCTCACAGCCGCTGTCTCGCTCTGGAGAATCGTATCGTCGTTGAGAGAATCTCCCGGCGATTCCGCGCAGCGGGATCCATCGACCCCATTTGCCACTTAAAGTCCACCTGGCCATCAGAACGCGACAAGGTTCGTGTTGGCGGTACGCGCGCGCGAAACCTCGCACACGGCCTCGGAGGATTGTGCGCGGCACTGTTGCGCGAGCCGAGAGCGTCACTCGGCGCGTAGGACGCTCCTCCCCTCGGCCCCGCGATCGTCCCGTTCCGAGACGAGAGCCCCGGGCGTGCGCAATGGAGCCCGCGCCGCGGCGCCGGCAGCGTGGTCGTCGTCTCGGGCCCTCCCGACTCCTCCTAACAGCAGCAGCCGAGCAGGCACTGGATGCACGTATCTTCGACGCCTACTGGCACGGCGGTCGGTCTTATTTTCGCTTCGGATATATCTAAGCCGAGCACGCTTCAAGCGCTGAAACGAGGGCAGATAGTGCTTGGCGGCTTTTTGATGCGTCGGATATGCGCATCTACTTCCATGTGCCGAAGAAAGTGCGCTATTCACCGATAAGCAACTATATAACGTACCGCCATTTGAAGACATGTACGTGTACTTCGTCGTCTTATGATCACGGTGGCACAAACTTAAATGCGTTCATTTAGAGTGAGAGGGAGAGAGAGAGAAAGAGGTTGCAGAGAGATGAGAAGGTACACACAATCACGAGCACACTTGGGGGAGCACACACAGTCTACAGGCGGTCGCTCTGGTTTGTTGACTAAGTAAAGTAGGAGAGTGAGAGAAGCTCCTGAGGGAGGAAAGGGGAATGCTGAAGGGCGCTAGAACGTTTTTTTTTCCTTGTTCTTGTTGTAAATAGTTGAATATTTGGAAACACTGTACAACCATAGAGAAACATACTATGTTTCTCTATGGTACAACTGCCTGATTGGTGGCTCCTGCGACATTCCTTTTACTCGTGTGATGTAGCAAGTAAGCTAGAGTCACAAGTGCTCCTAAAAGCATTCGAAATGACACCACGATTCTAACTAAACGAAAGCCGAGGTGCCCCCTCTGATGGTAACTTCGAAGAAGTCACCCAATCTAACAAAACATTCCCTGTCCAACACCCCCCCCCCCCCTTCTAAAAACAAACAAACAAAAAAAAACACCAGGCCTGAGCGAAACACGCAGCCCAGTCACAGCATACACGGGAGGAGCGACTTTCAGATATCCCGTTGTAAACTTTATTAGGGAGATTAGGGCGATTTGGGAGGTACCAATTAAACCATAAATAGTCATTTCGCGCAGTAGCGAGGCACACATAAGGCAATATAGGCACGACTACGTAGCTGCACGCATTTGCGGACTCGGTGTGCCGCACTGCAGCTCCGCACGCATCACCTCGCATGATACAATCTTTCCCAAACGTCAGCCGCCTACAAAGTCGCGCCAAGAGCGAAGGGTCCCGACAGTATCAGCGCCACGAAGTAGAGCGAGATGGCTGGAGAGAGAGAGCGGCGAAGCGCCTTCATACCCCTTCCACCGTGGGCTTATATATTTTTCTTCGTACGACGCCGCCGACGTCGGCAGCAGCCGCGACGTTGGTCGCGGTCATTCTCCTCTGCTCCAATGGCGATGGAGAGGCGGGCATCGTGCGGACTCGGATCGTTGCCGGAGAGGATGGAGAGGCAGCCGTTCAATCCATTAGGGCCACGTCTCGGCGACGCCAGTCCGGCAGTCGCGCCGCGCTCAGATCCGGTTACCTCAGCGCCAACGCTGCACTGACCTCGAGGGAGAGCACTCTCTGGCTGTCCATTTCGCCGACGTCCGCAAACTTTATGGACAAAACGGACTGGGACTACGTCTTTGCCCGTGCCATTGAGATGCGAGCGCGATGTGAGCGCGCTTGTCTCACGAATATCCTTGTTTATTGCTTCGGCAGTGGGCAGTTCTCGCCGGCGACTCCCACTAGCGTACAGGCTACTTTTTCTGCAGTTTAGCCACTGGAGCTTCGTGTGCGTTTGCGCTGTTTTGCTTCACAGTAGAGTAGACAATATTTATTATTATTATCGGTCGCATATTGCAGTTATAAATGTCGTCCCGTGATGCAATTGCTCAAGTTGCCGGTTTGCACGTCAGTTCCGCTCTTTCATTTAATCAGTGGCATGGAAACCCGTTGAACGAGTGACGAAGGGTTTCGGCGTGAACGTAAGGCGGCATGCTTTTTGCTGCCACCGGTAAACAAAATTAAATTTTTCGTGCCGTTCAATCCGTGAATGTCATGCATGAATGCCATGCACCGTTTACTGTCGTATTCTGTCCCTCACTCTCTTTATGCGCTTTTTGTTTATATGCGAAAAACAAACAAAAGAGCATCTCCCTGAAGGGAACCCTGATGGATGCGAACCCTGATGTGACGGAAGCCCTGATGGAACGCGGGTGCTGCGGTGAGCGCTGGAATATTTGTTTGAAGCGATGGCTGGCGCAGGTCTTGTAGGTTACACGAACAGGCATATTTCAAAGCGTACGTTAGGCGCGCGTCATGTTTATTGCGCGTGAACCGACGAGTCGGCGGTGCAGCGAGCGGCGTTCGCGGCAGGTGTTGCGGGTGAACGGACGAGGCAGCAGCTGCGGGCACCGTGGCGAGCGAGCGGCAGATGTGCCGTCACTCTCCCTCGACGGACCGGGCTGCTAGTGGAATGGCCGCGGGTCACGTGTATGAGACCCAGTTGCATACTCTAATGAAGGAACATATAAACGGTTGTGACCAATTTATACTGACGACCTATGGCAGGTGGGTGGCATGGCGCTTGAAGACGACGCCTTAAACAGCTATTTCAGAAGAGGATTACGAAAATGGGCAGAGAGAATATTAATGCCGCAAAGCTCCTCTCAGTGGAGTGAGATTTGAACCGACCCCTACCGTCCTTACCCCTATCCTCACTCCGCACTTTTCGCGCGCAGCCCGTTTAAGGGCTACAAATGGCGCCTCACAGAGGCAACCAGAAGAAAACGCCACAGCAGGACGCCGTCGTGGCAGCCTCGGCATCGTCATCTGTTCCAACTCAGCAGCAGCGGGCACAATCCAAGCCGGCACGCTCTAAGAAAACCCAGCCGCAAAAGGACAGCAGCCATCACACTGCTACCATCTCACTGGCTCCGAGCGAAGCGAAGGTGCAAATCTGAGCTTCCTTGCCTCCCGCCACGGCCGTGGGTATACCTGCAAAAGACGCCCCCTCGCACCAACACCTCCTCATCTCATCTTTCAACCACTGCTGCCGCCGAGCAAACGGCGCCTGCCCCAACTGTGCACGTGCCTCCAAGCACATCTCCGTGCTCCCAAGGTCCCCCCCCCCCCCCCCCACGTTGGCGACTTCACTCCAAGCGACCACGCGGCCATCATCATCTGTCGGCAAGTCGGGAAGAAGACCAACTTCTTGGCTGCGTCGAGGAATGCAATCGCCGCCTTTCTCTCGGAATTCCCGGTCCCCAGCGTGTTCGGGTGAATTTAAGGCGCAACTTGGTTGCGGTTGACACCTACCCCACCATCGATCTGACCGCCCTACTCCAGGTCGGTACGATCTGTGGGACTCAAGTCCGGGCCAAACAACTGGACATGAACACCTGTGTCAACTTGGTTTTTGGAGTAGACCAGACCCTTCGAAAACCTTGCCGAATATTGCGTCCCCTGTGCCACTCGTGTCCGGTGTCCGCAGCCATCACCTTCACAGGGACTACAGTCCCCCCCGGATATACTGCTTTATAAGCAAATGCGCCCGGTTTGTCCTCGCCAACCCCGGCCACTGCAGTGCTCCCGTAGCTACCGCTTCGGGCCCACAACCGCCTCCTGCTCGCGAGACGAAAGGTGCCTGCGCTGCAGAATCAAGCACGCCCCAGGATCGTGTGCAGCACAACACCCTCGCTGCATGAACTGGCATGGAAAACACTTTGCAACCGAGCCGCGCTGCGCGTCCTGGCAACTCCAGCGCAAGGCCGCGGTCATCATGGCCTCAACCGACGGCGCCGTGACTCGCCGCTAAGCCTTGGTACACGTTAGGACCCCCGGTAGCAGCGCGACTATTGTCAAGGGACGCTATTTCAGAGATGCGGTACCAGCGGTATGACTTTGGAAGCCACCCCTCGTTCTACAACGAGTGAGCCCGTCGTCCACACAAACGATCACCCTCTTCCACAACGCAGCTAGCCTCTGTCGTCGTCACCAAGCGCACGACGGTGACCGAGACACCACACGCCTTTGCGTAACCGCCGGCTTCTGCAGCGGTCCCTAGGAGCACGACGACGAGTGAGCCCACTTCCTCGCCGGATCTTGACACCACAAACACGAAATAGATCTTGACCGGTCTTGTTTAGGGACTTCGTATAGCGACACCCCCCCCCCCCTCCCCTTGGCTGTCGCGAGCGCAATCTTTGTGCTGTGCCCCTGTTCTCCTCGAGTTCATGGCTCATATCTTGGCCTCTCAGGCGACGCTTCCTCCGGGCGAACCGCACACTCTTTGTAAGTTAGAAAGGCTCCGTCCTCTTGCATGCCGAGAAAGCCAGGTCTCGGCTTTCTCGGCGGTCTTCTCGGTCGACTGCGTCTGGTACGCGGGTATTCCTTTCACTTCCATTCTCCCATCTCCTGCGCGGTGTTGTGGAGGTGTCCTCCATAGAGAGGGAGAGAAACGACGTTGTGCTTATTTCTTCCCTTTCCAATCAAAGTCAATCTGCTCCGCTGAGTACATGGCTCCCAATAGGGGGTCCCATCGCACCTAAAGGTGACACCGACTTCAGCCCTGAAGTTTTAACGAGAAGAAAATGTTACCACACATTTTGAAAACCTTCAAAATGTGTGGTAACAAATGTGTGTCCAAGGTTACCTGTCGTAAATACGTAACGTCAAATACGTTATGAGCTGATGAATCGCTTGAACTGGTTATTAGCCAGTAGTTTTCAAACCCACAAGCGGCCTTTCCCTCACACAGGTGTACACTGCGACAAAGCCAGCTTTTTGTCACAGCCTTCGCTGACACATTGCGAACTCAAAAAAGAAAAATAACCCATTTTATATAACGAATATATAGTTCTCAACAAAAGCTAAAAGAAATAATTAGGTCAGTTAACTACGCAATAATTTGCGTTCGCTTTGCTGCGATGGGTGTTTGTTGTCTGACTTGCAGACAAGTGTACATTTTTATCACTTTCTTAATCAATTATCTTGACTGAACAGGAGATGAAACACTACAGTTTCACAGGATACTCGGGGCCATCGTCCTTTCGTGACCAAGTTTAGGCGTGAGCATTTGAATCTCCTCAAGAATACGTGTATACATGAGGAACGCGCAGTTGCTCGCGTTGTAAAGCACCTGACCAGGTTCGAATAAATCCAAAGCGATTAAATAATACTAAAAGATCTCACTCACACGGTTATTTATGCCTAAGACGATTCGAAGGCGAAAGCCATGTTCTCGTAATCTTTAGTCGATGCACTGATCTTACATCCCACCCCTACAAAAGCTTTCATAATCATCGTGGTTACGAATTGCCTCCGAGATCAGGGGTATTACAAACTTTCTGCGCCTCACCTGGTTAAGCACTGCCTCCGTGATCGACTACCCTTTGACCAAACTATGACGTAATTTGATGATGTCATCAAGTGATGTCATAATGACGCAAAAAAATTTTACGAACTGTGATGCCATGTTGACGTCAACATATTTGTGTCACACGTGTTCACTCCGACGATCAATCTTCGCGTTATTATTTCAGCATATTGAGCCTCTTTTACTCCACGTCTACCAGAGTTTATTGCATGAAGACTATAAAAGGAATACGAACCGCCTTCTATGCACAACTTGGGAACAGCACTATGACATTCGCTTGAAGTAAGAGAAAATATGTTCTTTTTCACATGGAATGCGGTTTCGAGCTTCATTCCTACGTGTTTTAATATGGCCGCTTTTGCCACTCAACACTTCACAGGACATCATAATACAGTAAAAGCTAGCCAACTTGACACCCGTTAGTTCGCACACTCGGATAACGCAGATGTGTTCTCTGGTCCCGACAAATTTGCGACGTGAAGGAGCGAAAACAGCGTTCATGGACAGCGGAAACAGCCGCGAGTTTTCGGAAAGACATGGTCGCCATCCGAAATAACATTGTTTTTTTTTCTTTTGGTACGTGATGAAGCACCAATGTATCGGCGAAACTCTTGAATCCTAGCCAAATGCGGGGCCGTTTCTTCTCAAGCACGCTTATAACAAGCTTGAGCATGACTCAACATATTACTCCTGAATTCCTTGCAAATAAGACAGAAATGAAATCTTTGTGAAAGTATAGATGCAACAGCATATTCACTTGCATTTCATACAGTTGATTACTATGAAGAAGTCCACTTTTTGAAACATTACTACACTGACTTCTAATTATACTTACACTCCACCTTTCCCATGAATGTTTTGTTTGTATTACAGTTGCAAGTTGCTTGCAATTGGAATGCAAGTAAACCAGATGATAAGATAAGGTAGAGCACGCAATAAAATGATGGATGAAGGAATCAATTCAAGTGTATGAATAAACTATTCTAAACAGTACTGTTTTTGGGTGAATTAGATCGTGCTAATGCAAAGATTTGTTCAGAGAAACATTATGTTTCAACAAAGAGCAATAACAGCAAACTTCATTGAGGCTACTACAGCTAACTTATCTTCAGTAGTTGGATTCCATAAAAATTGCCTAAAACCCAATATGACAGAAAATGCAAGCAAGGCACACAGAAAAAGTAGGACCTTTGCTAGAAGTGTGGCAGCTTGGGCTAATTGGTATGGCATGACGATAGTTATAGCGCGTGTCTTTCGTGTCCTTCTTGTCTCTGTGTCGTCGTTTTGTTCTCGCGCTATAACTATCGTCATACCTTTGCTAGATCATCAGATCGTGCATGTATGCAAGGTTATGCAAGTTAACTTTCCAGGATACAAAATAATGTTGAAGAAACTTGGCCTTCCCTCATTCACGCACAAATTCAGACACACAAGCACACCCCACAAACAGCTTCAATACGGCGAGTTACCAACTGGTCCAATAGCAAGTTATAATAAACAGAATGATTTGAACTAGGGATGTTGTCAGGATTTGAAAGTGCTTCAAAATAATATTGAAGATTCTTAAGAAGAAAAAGCCAATAAGAACTACACTGTATGTGTGCAGACACCTTTATGTCACAAATAAACCATAAATGTCATGAGTAGATTTTATGAAGGCTAATAGACAATAATTCCAGGGAGGTCATAGGGGATGTTCTTCGAAGTCATTGTAATGTAAATTGGAAGAAATAAAATTAAACAAGAAGATAACTTGCCATCGGCAGGATCCCAACCTGCGACCTTCGAATACGATGCATCGGACGCGTTATTCGAAGGTCACACGTTCGGATCTAGCCAATGACAAGTTACCTTTTCGTCCACTTTTCTTTCTTTACACTTACATTGCAATTACTTCTAATATCATCCCCTATGCTTTCCCTAACATATATATCTGTTAACTTTAATTATTATTATGCCTAACAAAGAGAAGGAGTCCTCAAGTTAACACTTTCCTTCATGACCACATTTGTGAATGACAAGTCAACCAAAACAAAATAAAAGATTTGTCTGTTGAGCACCTTGTAAAGAACATGCAAAGTCATGCATAAGAAAGCTGCTGCAACACAGTTTTGTAAAGAAAGTCCTTTAATGGTGGCAATAACTTAAGCAGTTAAGGATACAATAAAAGAACACATAAGCACTTCTTGAAGGCTATCTTAACACCCTTTGCTTCTTTTAACATTCATGCTCAATAGCGCTAATAGATTTGCAAGGCGAAATCTCGATATGGTCACCTACCGAGAGACAAATCACTGCACTTTCAATACAAACCTAGTAGCCGCAGTCATTGGCACATCAATGGACTCTATTAAAAGTGACTTTTTTAAAAACTCTAAGTATACAACATGAACCAACAAACAAATTATGTGCCGTTCTTTTAGGGCGTAGGCTGCATTGTCCGGAAGATGGTAGACAGCTCATCGACCAGTGTCTCATAACGGTATGCAACACGAATGTCTGGAACGTTGGTGCGTGTGATGTCATTTCCTGTGGGGCCCTCTCGCTGGTAGTTTGGGCCTAGCCAGTACTGTTTCACCTGGAAGAGCAACAGTTTGTCGTAAAAAAATAGAATCTCAGTCAGGTCTGACTGCTTTTACTATTCGTTTATTTGTCAATGTCTTTATATATCCACTTAAATACACAGCGCTTAAAATACAGAAAAACACGAGACAAGAACACAGACGTGTGCTGTTCTTGCCTCGTGTTTTTGTCGACCTTAAGCGCTGTGTATTCTCATGAATATGTACAAACGAGCGTGCTTAAACAGTCTCTCAAGTTATACACTCAAACCCCGATATAACAAATTCGGATATAATGAAGTATCAGTTATAACGAAGAGTTATAACGAAGTGAATGAAGAACAGTTTTGCAATAGATATAGCATTACGAATATACTTTTACAACAATTTTTCGGTTATAACGAACTTATTTTCATGTAAGATGCCACTTCATTATAATGAAGTTTTAGCATATGTTCCGAGACATAGGTAAATATATGTGAAATAATTCATTTGCATTTCAACATAAGTTTTGCATGGTGATATATCCCCCCCGGTCGAATGGAGTAGCATGTAGATACTAAGGTGGACACTTTAACATTACAAGCACCTTTGGATGTTTACGACATGCTGCATACATCTTGGGACACTGATTGATAGATTTGTGCTAGAAGATTGGTTAGAAGAGTTAAATACGTAGTAAAATAATAAGTATTGGGAGATGCTCTTTACACACGTAGCTTAGTATAAAGTTCATTTTTAAAGAAGTACTGTGGAAACAAGTGAACAGACGTCGATGTTATAAAGCCACAAATTATATATTTCATCTGAGACCATTTTATGTGGATGCGAACAAGAACAGACACTACCATCTCATGCTTGGTGTGCGGTCATCATGTTCTTATGGTCGAATTCTTGCAGCCTGCACTAGCTTGCTACAGAGACACCCTTAAGTTGCAAGTGTGATTAAACAGCCAATATTTCGAAGTAACGAGCTGCAGTACAATTCTCAACCATATCTTCACTGCAGGGACAAGCTAAATGTGCAGAACCCATCAAAAAGCTAGAGTAGTTAAGAGAATACGCTTCAACACTGAAGCTTGTAATGTGCATACTACTGAAATCAAACTGCACTCTATAGTAAGTTCACAACAGCTGCGAGATTCTGTTGATGCTTGTGCTCATTTGCCTCAGCTATTGATTATTACTGCAGAGCACATAGGTCAGCTTTGATTATTATTGCATTTGAAAAGATACAAGATGTTAACACCATCCATACATCTTGCACTAAATAAATTCTATGCAGAACTTCTGTCTCTAGATATTCTTCATAGAGGTGACACTAGGATTTCTGCATTCCAGAACGAAATGCAATGCAGTGGGCTTTGAGCTGCAAAAAAACTACTATAACAAGGTGAATGCCTGAGATGGCTATGTGTTTCCAAGTAGTACACATCTCTTGGTGCATGTGATCATAGCAATGTTACTGAAATAGTGAAAGTAATGAGTTGAAGGATGCAGCCACTAGTTATGAGCTGATTCGAACTGAATAATGGGACATGTTCAAAGAAGTATGTTCTCGTGATGACCAAAAGCTGCTGCATGCAATGCTAAAGGTTTTAGCAAATGTGGAAAAAGCTAATTTTCAGCAAACAGAATCTGCACACTTGAGTTAAGAAAAGCCGATGGGGGCAATTAGCAAGGTTTACCTTGGGCAAAAAACCACAACTCTGCTATTTGGAGAGAATTTTCGTACTCGAGCATGGCCAGTATGTTTCACTGGGCCTTCGCTAATGGAAGTCAATGTGCAGCTTGCAGACCAACCTTGTGAGGGAAGCCACTCATAACGATGCTGTTACGTGCCAGCTCACACATGTCACAGCTGCTCAGTTTCCACACCTGGGCAGCGATGCTGTACTCTTCCATGAGAGGTTCCTGGGCACAAGATTTCCATCACCATCAAGCTGTATAAGTGTGTGTGTGTGACTAGCAATATGAATGAACAACTGCACTTGGGACATCTGCTAAAAGGTCATCTGCTGTACAAACATTACATGTGAAATGTAGAAATGTTCTTCTCGGACAGCTGTCAGACTGGTGAGTAGCGATGTTTGTATATTTAGGAGTAAAATTTAAGCCCTATGAACAGTTGTAAGCAAAGCTGAATGATGTGATTCCGAAAATTCTGAAAACAACAGGGCCACACTTTGCGAACGTGGCAACAACAACAAATTCACCTATTCAGCCAGACTGCTTGACTTCTTGAAGTCAAATTGTGTTTAGCGGTTTTTAATTTTAACCAGACTGAGCAGGTACAGCAAGTATCAGTAGAACAGAAACAGTAGCTGCAAGCACGCTAGGCTTCAGTCAAATATTAATATTTAAATAGAGAAGCCCTACCAATAGCTAACTCAGTTCTATTGTCGCAAGGGAGACATTAGAGCACAGGAGAAGATCCATAGGTCTGAACTCGGTAGTTCGCAGGATGAAAGTAATGCGTGTCAGGTGACTTTCTTTGCGAAGACACTACCTCGTATTACTGTTAGACTGTGTATTATCACCAGCTTAGTCAAACAGAGAGTGGAAGAGTACCTTGGTGAAGTGAAATTGCAGGGGATCGTCAGTCGACAGAGAGACGCACAGGCCTCTGCTGAGGTACTCTGGTAGCGGGTTGCGGTGGTAGTTGAGGAAGAGTGAGTTGTTGCTCAGTGGTGACATGGCGATGCCAATCTGTGCCAGGTAGTACAGGTACTGCAGAACTGGCACCTGCATATCAGATGAGGTGGAGGAGAAAATTGAGAATCAGTTGCCATAACACTTTTTACAACTCCGATGCACTACCAGCAGAGAGCACATAAAAAAGATGACACACATTTAATGCTATCCTAAAGAAAAGCTGAAACAGTGCTTAGAAACACAGAGCAGAGGCACATTCGCTTTAGATCCTTGGAAAGGATACGCCGATTGCCTTACCATCATATGCGTGTTTTATGAGTCAATCTCTACTCTAACTTTGTGCTTTAAACAGGTCTGCATGCTTGTTTCTTTCTTAGTTTATGGTGGATTTCAATCCTGATTCAATAGCCTGAATGCTCTTCCTCTCACATTTAGTCACTTGTGCTTACTTGTCCTGTATGAAGAGATTGGACACACGATGAAACAAAATATGCATGAACAGTCTAGGCCACACGCAAAAAACCTTCAATCATGCATTCATGAGAATCATTGAAAGAAGGTTGAAATTCTCTAGCTTTTCTTTATACGTATTTTGTGCATTTGGCAAACTTGAGGAGTGACAACAGCAGCAGCATTGTCCCCCATGTGCTTCAGAAGAATCCACCCTAGCTCTTTGCGTCTGAAGCCTGCTGTCATGCAGAGAATCTGAGATCAAATCATGAACCAAGGGAGAATTGTTTTGCTTGTTTCCAGTTTTCAGCTAACCCAGGCTGCTTTCACAACATTGTACAATTGGCATGAAAAGTTTATAGACAAATGCAACCTCAGAAATTATTAATTTTTTGTGCAGTTTGAGAACGTAGCCAGTAAAACTGCATAGTACAGGAACATTAGCACAAACTAGTGCGGGATGAAAATCTAAATACATATAAGTCAATTTTCAGGCTACAGAAACATACAGGTTTTTTTAAAGCTCCTTCGACGGGTTTGTAAACCTTTGACAATGAATGGGAATCAACGTGAGTCAAGAAAAAGCTGACAGAAAGCTGTCACTGAAAAGCGTCAGGAAAATAATTTTGATGGTAAGCAGCCAATCATGCATAATGATATTTGTTTAAGTAAATCGTAACACAGATTATTCTGTTCCCCACCTTCCTCAGAAGAAGCCCGTGGTTGATGTTCTCTGAGAGCAGGTAGCCCCCCACAAGATGCTGCACGGGACCCGCCTCTCCGCAGTGTGGCCGCAGTACAAAGAGATTCAAGCCGCGCAACCTGGACAGGTTAAGAAGAGCAAAAAAAGGCAACACATTTTTTAATGGTGGGCTGAATATGTGCCGTGAGTATGATTCTGAGAACTTTGCAACAATTCAGCCAACCAAAGCATTTGTACAATGTCCACCATGACTTGAGCTCCTGTGAACAGCTTGGCCATTAATCACTGTTGGCAATGCATGCATGTCACAGTAATCATTCTATTGTTGGAAGGCCAAGAAATAATACTGACATACATGCCAGAAGCATGTCCGTCAATTTCAGCTCAGTATATTTTTATTTATTTCTCTTTGCAGAATTTTATAAAAAAAAAAGCTGCCACAATGTGTTGGTTGAACTGAGAACATTCGCAAAGTGATTTCATAGAAAAACAATACAATCAATAAACATGCAAAAAGCACCAGCACTGGCTTCAGAGTTGTTATTCACACGTTTTTTTCATTTTTTTTAACCAACATAGAGCAGGAGCTTATCACAACATATTGGTTTGCATTAGCTTAAGCTGGATGAAATTGCAAATGACATCTCGCAGAAGACCATGAAGTTGTGCTAGTTAGTTAACACCTATTCCTTAATGATTTTAACCCCAACATTCAGAAACGCTCCATGACTTGAACTTGACTTGCCACAGACTTAAATGCAGCACAAACGCATTTCAAACATGCTGTTTTTAGGCGGTGCCAAGGCCGCCAAGGTAACACAAATGCACAGACGCATTTCAAGCGCACTTGAAGGCGGTTTGAAGCATTTGAAGGAGGTTTCAAATCAAGTTCAAGCCAAGAAGCATTTCTGAATACGGGACTAGCTGTGCTAAAACAAGGACAATAGAACGAGAGAAGACAGCATATGCTGCCTTCACTTCTATAGTGTTTCTTTTTAGCATACTTAGAACCATTAAGGAATGTACATGGCATCCTGCCATTCATTTTAGACAGAAGCAATATATGTGCAAAGACTTTATGGCCGGTGTCTGAGCGTCAAATGGCACTTGCGAAAACAAAGCACTTTACTGACCAAACAGGAACTGCCATGCTTACTTTCTGAAGTGGTTGAGGACACACATGTTGGCGTACATATAGTACAGGTAGTAGTTGTACGCCGGGTTTTCCGTGTCGGTGTATTGCTTTGGCAGCGGCACGTCCTTGTCAATCATGGGGTACTCAGGCTTAGATTCGTCGTCCACGGAATCAAAACCCACAATCTAACGAGAGAGTAGCAGAAGCTATGATTGGGTAACATTCAGTGCAGACACATTGGTGAGTGTCCAGAAAACAGGGTGCAGCTTCTCTCACCAAATTAGAATAAAAATAATCTGAGAGGTATCCTACGAAGCTGCTTGATTAGTGTTTAGATGCAAGCAAAACCAGCAAAAACCAAAAACACTAGGTGTGAGTGAGTGTGTCTCCTCTTTTGTTCTTGTTTTTTTAGTTCTTGCTCATTCTTCTTGCATCTAATCTCCTGAAAGAAATGTGCAGCATATTTTGCTACTGTCATAATGTAAAAAAAAGAATTATGAGAACAGTAGATCACCGTAACACCAGTTTTGACTACTCACACAATAAAACTACAGGTTGTCAAGATTTATTTAAATGTGATACGCCAATATACTTAATAAAAAAATAAGACTCTTCAACGAAACTACATGCTTCTTTTCATGCCTTACTAGAACCACTATTGAATTTTAAGCTTTTGACATTTCTGCAGTTTTTTAAGTATTATTTGTCAATAATTCTTATAAAAAATCTGCGAAAAGAAATGAAAACTACTTTAGTACAGTGAAATCCTTTAGCACAGTGAAAACTATCCTAATTCAGTGAAATCATATTGATGTTTGGTTTACTTTTGCAAAAAAAGAAACAACCTCCCTTATTCAAGTTGTTTAGATGATGGGGCAAGTGTAACAAAAAATTGATTTTGAGATACTGAGAGTTAAAGAAGAAAAAAGTATAGTTCACATTTTGTTCAAAAATAAGATGCACTAGACAATTCAATTGCTAGCGACATGCCATATAGTCATCACACGTATCAGCTTTTCTCTTCTTTTCTTGGTTCCATGGCTCATTTTGTCATATCTCCTGCTTTTCTAATCACCAAATACTGTAAAATACGGTGATCTCAGCCAAACATACAACCCTGTTCTGGCTAGGTGATTTGATGCACGACCTTGAAAGCGTTTGCTAGAGCCATGGCCATGCAGGCGTTTTGGAAAGTTAGATGGTTTGAAAGATGGCAATTCTGAGGGTTTTCATTCTGAAGAACACAATTTATTGTGTTCTCTGCGAGTGCCATGGTCCCTTCGCACTCTGTGCAGACACAGTTACTTGTAATCACGGTTTGTAGAAGCTCCACATAAATCAAAGCTCAGCCATTGTCATTACAAGTAAGACTTTCTTTTTGCAGCGGTGTATAATTGCCCAAGTGCTTTTGATCTCGCTTCTTTCCATAGCTTAAGCGTGCAGATTTCAAATGATACTGTGCTTTCTAAACAGTCTCCTTGATTCATCAACATGAGAATATCTTTTGTCATCGCAAGAGAATCAACAAAGGTGCAACGGAGGTAATACCTCAGACACACAAGGCAAGTGGTTTAGGTAAATGCCATGCGTGTTAAAAAAAAACTGTGCCATGTGCTTTTAAAGCGAAAACAGTACTACCTCAGAAACCCGCTAGGCTCAGAAAAACTATCAGTTATAATTTTTGAAAATTCAGTTGAGACAGAAAGCTCGGGTTATGCATCGTCTGAGATGAAGCGGCTTGACTGCTCGTCATTTTGTCTCGAAAACCTCGTGTTTATGGCTCAAGATGGCAAGAATGTGTGAGGCCCTTCAAATTGTTAAGGAAGGCTTTCAATGTATTACTCCAAACAAAAAACAAAACCAAATTTTAATTAAAAATTTTACCCAACCCTGTGTCTTTAACTGACCACTGAAGCACTTATGTGCAAGTTTATTCGAAACCAGACAATGGCCAATCGAAAAAGGAATCATTTGACTCTACGAGTACGATGGCTAAGTTTTTGCAAAAGGCAGCAAATTTCCAATTCTATACACTGCTTGAAATAAATGTTATTAAACAATGTAGCATAATGAAAAATGGGGCCCTTTTCTCCATTATTTTTGATTGGCTAATAGTGCCCAGGCAAGCGATTTTATTTTAAACACCACAATATAACTATTTTGAAACTAAATCTTTTGAAAAAAAAGTTATCTATGTTCTGGTTTATATGGTAGTATAATAGACTTCAGCTGCATTTTGCAATTTCACAATAAAGAATGCCAAGGGACCGCTGGTTTACTCTCTGCTACAAGTACCAACGACACAATGTACGGGCTCCAACGTGGGAATAATAACAAAACGAACTGCAGTAGCCAAAACGAACTTGTGCTTGATGATGTATAGAAAACTCACATATTGAAGAAACTGGTGCAGCTCAGGGTGAGAGCTGGGATCGTTGGTGGCCTCAAAGAGGGGCAGGAAGATGTTCTCCAGAATTTCTTCAAAGTTATTCACAAGATTGTTGGACTTGAACACATCACTAGAGGTGGAGGCAAATATTAGTGTTCACATAGACGAATGAGTAAAATTGTGGAAAAAAGGAATAACTCCCCCATAAACACGCAACGTCTTTCAGTTAATGTGCCTGTACACATAGCACCGTAACTAACAAATTTACCACATAAAATAACTGTGCATATGTTTGCAGGGCTGCACTCCAACACATGTCTACTATTAAAGCCATTGGTTCTCAAATGAGGGTCTGCATAATCCACCTTCAACCAAAAAAAGAAAGTGTGTTCACTATGTCTCATTACAGCAGCCCCTTCTGAATCTTAGTATGCTTCATTGCATAATAGCTTGTTTTATTGTGGCCCTGTTTACTTCTGCTTTTCCTTGTCCATTTGATGGCTGTAAAGCTTTCGTCACAGTTTTCTACAACATTCGCATTCCAGCCTACTTTTTGTAGGCTTCCATATTTGAACAGCAAACACAGCTAGAAAATGGTTGAATGTGGCTGTAGATCGCACAACTTATCGAAAAGTTGTTGAGATTGAATTGATGTGGCACTTTAATTTGACCATTATTTGTAGGAACGATAAAAGAATACCAATTTCACACTCTATCTTTCAGTGCAAGGGTTTTTTTCATTATTCCCACCAGTCCACAAAGGGTCTCCGAAACATCCATGCCTGAGAACTGCTGTTCTAGGCTACAAAACGTGTTCGTATTCAATATTTGTACTAGAACCAGGGACCAAGCATTACATTCATCACAGTGATTGGGCCTTGCTCACATCAGAAAAAGGCCAGCATTTACTACATTAGGCAACATTTTCTGCCATTGCTACACGCTTGGAACCTCATTGGTCTAAATATCTTTGCCAGAATGCACAATGCTTGAAACCTCGTTTCTGATTGGACATAATTTATATTTAAAAATTATGATACTGTGATGGAACTATGCCAAATGAATCGCTGGCTAGACTGATTCACTTTGTAATGAATGCATATGTGCCAATTATTTGAAACCAAGATAACGAGAAATAATAAAGCTTACAGGCTACAGAGCCATTTTTAAGCTAGATGATTTTACCACATTTGCACAGAAACGGGTCGTGTAGCCTTCTTAATGTGGTAAAAGCGCATGCGCCGTCACTCACTAGAGTCGAGGCACTTGGACAAGCCAGCGGACATTGTCCGAGTACATGGTGTTCCGAACGGCCCACTTGGCCAGTTTATCCCACTCGTTGCGTGATCGGCCATAGATGGATAGCCGCAGCTCTGCGTTCTGGTATTTGCTCTCTTCCAGGTCGCTCATCACTTCCTAGAATACCGAAAAGTGCTTAACATCATGTGACTGCACAATGAGGGACTCAATCGAAGCTATTCTTACAAACACAAAAGCCTTTGCTTTGTGCAGCTGTAATTTTGTTCAAAATTCAGAGAAGAAAGCTTTGAACTGCCACAAAATAACAGTGATGACGTCTCTACATTCTTCTTTTTCTGGAGATAATGCAAATGTCGTTACTTTAATGAACCATCAGCTTTTTCATGTTTATTGCTTCTTTTTCTTTTATTTCTTTGTGACGGGTATGAAGTGAATATGGCCCAACATTACATAAGAATTTCTCACAGGCTTTCGTGCTTCAGTAAACGGACGTTCAGCAGAACCTGAGGAGCAGCCAGGCAAGACTTTATTTGAGGACCCGCCTGTACGCTTGATAATAACACAGTACATCACCAATAGCATCATCACTAAAAGTGAAAACTTGAAGGTGAAGGTTGCTAGTGCCTTGAACTGCCAATGTGATATATATTATGAACATATTACTGCTAAACTCCTTTCCTGGCTTTTATATTTTATGCTGCCTAACACTAATGATGCAAACATGATCTAAACATTATTTTTTATTGCCACCTAAAAGGATCCGGTAGATACCCAAGTGATAAAAGAAAGCCCCTTGTGACTGAAAGCCCCTTGTGACTATTACATCACTCTCTAAATACTGGCATAACATGAGATACGGTCCATATTTTGCATTAAGTAAATGCTGAGATAAAGTATATTTAAATTATTTGTTGCCTACAAAGGTACACTGTAGATACCACATAACTATAGTAAAATATTAGATCTAAAAATTTGTTTCTTATCAAATGTGACTTTTTTGTACCAGTGTTTGTTGTCATAAAATGTGATGGCAACGCAAGAGTTTGTTTCAACATTTTTCAAATAAGGCTGCATGCAAGAAAAAATATCACTAAGAAGCATTCCTAGTAATTTACTTGCGAATCACCAGGCATCTCGTACACGACCACAAGTGGCCCGTGCTAATTAATTATTAGAATAATTTCGTCTAGAAAGCTGTGCTTGTTCTTTCTTAATTGAAATATTTCATATGTTTATGCAAGACTACGCTTACAAACCTTCAGGATTTCTGCAAAGTACTGTCCCCCGATGTAGTTGTCCGTCTTGAGGAATATTTCTCGCAGCCTGCTTTCACCAACAGGGTTGTACTTGGTGTTGAACTTGTCGAAGCGATGAAACGTGTTTCGGTCCTGGGCACAGAAAGGAGAGAGAGAGAAATGGTCCTAAAACCTCATGTGCTCCTATAAACGATACTAGTGTACAAAAATTGTTCATTATTTTTAATCATCTTTTCAACGCATTTCTGCAGATATACTTAGGCAATTTCAATTACCCTCCTTTATGTTTATAAAGAAAACATGGCACATTTATGCACAACAGCCTCAAAAATTGATCTTTGAAGGGGCCCTGAAACACTTTTTCAAGTAACCATGGAATGAATACACTGGAAGAGCTCATTGCCTCATGAATTCAAGGCCGCAAAATTTTAAGAATCCGTCCAGTGCGAGTGGAGTTACAAAGGTTTGTCGCATGCTGCAATTGCATTCTCTCTTCTCTCATCCTGACGAAAGCGCTGGAAGCTAAGCAGGGAGGAATGGCAGCTTCCCAGAAAAACGTCACATGCGCTTCGCGACCCTGAGCACTTTTTTTCTTTTTTTTCTTCGAATGTGCGGCTTTTTCAGTGTAAATGCGCGCACACATGTGGACAAGTAGCAGCCTCCCGCTGCGATCTCTGTAACGAGCGAGCACGCCATGTTCAAATCAGCCAATGGCTGATGAATGGGTCGTTGACATGTGATTTTTGAGCATATAACATGATTTGTCAAGAGAAGAGCAAGCAATTTTTAGCTGACTTTGATAATTTATTGTGAATTCCAGGCCATGTGCTGTGCTATAATATTCGGCTCACGTGTTGTCAACAGCCTCTACTACCGATCGGCAGTGTTTTCTGACCATGCTCAAAAAGTGTTGCAGGGACCCTTTAATGGTTGACAATTTGCAAATATTTTAATGTTAACGCTAATTTAGTAAGCTTCAGAGAACACAGCATGCGATTTTGATGAACCAATAAACCTTTATAATAATTATTTTGCTATCCGATGATCAAGCAAACTCACCGCATGAACGTCGAGCATGTCGACACTCAAGTCGTAGGCTGTAATGTTCATAGCACTGAAAACCTAGAAAATTGCAAACAAACGAGAAACTTCGGTATATGTTCATACTAAAAAAAATCAGCAATGCTGGAATGGTTAAAATGGTAAGTCAGCAACAATACATACACACAGAGCATGCACCAAGCAAAAAAAAAAAAAAGAGATGAAGCAGCAAAAAAATGGAAACGACCATGCACAATCCAACGTAAATACTCAAACCACAGGAATCCAGGCACATTAATAATAATGTAGATGGATGTTAAATGGCATCGCAAACAGTGCCATCAGTGAGATCGAGATGTACAAAGTGGCAGACATGTCCAATTTTCTGTCAGCAATAAGATTTAAAAAATTAGTTAATGTGTGCTAAACTATCAAGTTGTAGCCAAGCTTCATGCATCTTACAAAGGCTTGAGCGTTTACAGAGAACATGTGATTGTACCATACGACCACTAGTCTGACATAAGTTCACCCTGACATAGCACAGCAAAAAACTTGGCTAGGAAAATTGAAATAATGCTTATTGAACTATGCATAAGGGAGGGTGCATTAAAGTGATCAATAATACAAATATACCCATCTACCGTATAAACTGTATTTCAGGAAATGTTTTAAGTCTCTGCATATCTTTAGACTGGAGCAGCAAAACCTAGATAAGAGAGATGAGACAAGCACCTATGCGATACCTAGTTTTATTTCGCACGTTTAGGCCTCTTCAAGGAACAGGTGTTAGACATGTATCTGCTAAGGCAGAATTGTTCTAGAGTTGCCAGTTCCGATTATAATAAGCTGATTTGGGCTTATTTTATCACTGAGTCACTTGTTAAATTTTCTAGTTTCTTGTCACATTTTTTGGGCTTATTTACATTTTCCTAACAAATATAATTATTTTAGTGATTGTCACAATCCCCAATAGCGGGCTTGTCGATGACTTAGAGGAGCGTTGAAGTCAAACATACGTTGGGGCAATCAACAAGTAACGTTAATCATGCAATGGCATATGCGCACTCAACCAAATGGCAACTAACCCGAAGACAATGTTAATTAATGAATGTGCTTCATTCATAGTTGTGCGTACTTTTGCTGTACAAAATTATTTGATTTTTCTCAGCTCTCTTTAGCATTCGACTGACATTTTTTATTATAAAAATATATCTTCAGTAGTAGGAAAATTTATAATATTTCTGCTCCTTTTGGGCTCCTTTGCGAAAATGTCACCACATTTTTTGGGCTTCTCTCATGAAGATTATTCACTTATTAGCTTGGTAGCATCTGGTGACATTGATGCTTTTTCATGAATGCTTCCAGAATTTCCGAAATAAGATCACAATCCCAGATGAAAATTTTTTAAACAAATGTTCCACAATGCTTTTCTTGTTACAACTACAAGATCAAATGTATGAAAAGTTTACTTTCTATGGTGTGGCAAACATAATTTTGCTCTGCAACACCATAATTCCCATTCAAGCCAGCACCACAACTTGACTAATGTAAGCATTTTGGCATTTGGTATATAGTTTGGTATAAGATCTAAACTAAAGCTTTTTCTAAAGGTTTAAGAAAGTGATTTGGCAAAAACATGCAAGGACTAGGCAAGTGGAAATAGTATCTTTTATATTCGAAGCCAAGTCAAAGCGAATAGTAATTTTGGTTGAATAATTTCGTATAGAATGCAAATAGTATATATCACATATGATAAAAAAAAAATTGGGCATATTACTAAATTAACCTGCACAGTATTTCTTGTTTTAATTGAAATAAGGCCCGTGCAAATGCCATTCTTTTTGGTGGTTTAAATGAGCTGATAACAGCTTTGAATAACGTGGGATTTGACTATCAGTAGGAAGCGAGTGACAACTTGTAAAATATGTTGGTTTAAAATATACAAGCCGGCATGACAAGCGTTTAAACTTTGTGAGGGTAATTGTTCATTAACCTTGACGTAAGCTTTGCAGGCATCGCATATTTACCCTGACTAAATGTTTTGACAGTTTAACACTTTTTCGCTGCAGTGAAACCACCTTTTACAAGAAGTTACATGCAGACTAATATACACCATTCGTTCATTTCGAATATTTTGAAATTTTTGAACAATTTAAATTCGAGTATAAGTGAGCTGAAATATTTGAAGGCTTCAAACATTCACACAAGCTCATCAAAAACGAATTGCAATACTGCCGAAGTGGAATTCATTACATAGTGAAATGTAATGTACAAGTTCACAACATTTCTTGGCCACCATTCTGATTAATAGCTTTACAAAGATTTTATTCAGATATTAACAACATATCTAGGAATCATGAGTAAGTAAAACTTTCATCAGCCTCAGATGCTGTACAAGATGCTATCAATAGAGCTGGCATGTATAATTTCATTCTGGCAAATCCAGGGTAATTAATTTGAAACTTTACATTTTATAAATACTTCAATGTATCATTACTTTACTAAAAAAGCAAAGGGTCCATTGTTAACATCAGTCCATTGTTTCCCCAACTTGTAAACACTTGCGCACAATGGTGGTCTCGTCATGATGATGCCTTTCGTGGCATGGGTTGCAAAGGGGCACTAAACCCTGCAAACCAACTAGCCAGCCATTATAATAAGAATGATGAAAAACTTCATTGCTGAGCTGCAGTCTATGTACAGTGTCAATTTTTATGAAAGAGAGTGCGTGGCCTGCGCGCTCTGGCGGCTGCTTGCAGCGCACTCAAGCGGGACCAAGAGCAACCACAGCCTCTTTTTTCTCTTCATCTCGCAGCGAGCAAAACAACCTACTCGTTGCTGATACTGAAACCAGCGGCAAGATTGCCACACCCCCTCCCCCTTCAAGGTGATTACGCGAGAGCTGGTAATCGCCTTGAAGGGGAGGGTTTGCAACCTTGCCGTTCTATATCAGCTACGAATGGTTGTTTTGCTCGCCACAAAATGACACGAAAAGAGACTGTGGTTGCTCTCAGGTCCTGCTTGAATGCGCTGTGAGCAGCCGCCGGAGCGCGCAGGTCACGCGCTCCCGTGTTCTCTTTCATAAAAATTGACATTGTACATAACCAGTTATATGCAGTGAAACTAAACCTAAATAATTGTTTAGTATACATATGATAATGGTAATGAAGGTAATGACTGACAGAACATCGCCTAAGCAAACACGGCATTGCCAGAAGCCCAACTACTAAAAAGAAAACCATCGATCTCATGAGTGATGGAAGTGTAAATGAAGTTTTTGGGAGAAGCACTCATAATATGCAATCGTCGCAATGAAGCAATACTATCCACTGTGATAAACAGCAAAGGAGTGAGCATAAAAGAAATGGCAATCGTAGACATGACATAGGAATGTCACAGCTTCCACATGAAATGTGAATTGCTCAAGCGAATAATTCGTTGCACTGGCTGTGTATTTACTTTCTTGGGCATTTATATCATACATGGAGTTAAAGAACATCGCATTCTACTGAGACTTTATATACTATTGTCACAGTGCCCTCCTGAAGCTTTAGCAAACAGGCTGCTCCGATGATACAGGAAGTACACAGTATTTCTAAGGCACCAATAGTCTCAAAGAAGAGCTGTATGTTGACAAGCATGTTGTTGCCACAATTTTTAGCTTAATCAGCAGCTGCAGGCTGTAGTGGCTACAGGTTTTTGAAATATGTATGCAACAAAGCCTCAACAGCATGAATTAGTTTCATTCCTGATGACATGGTCTAATGTGGAATCAATCATTCAAGTAGAACTCCACCTAGGACAATTCAGCTATGTTACCTTTTCATCAGGTAAATATCGGTGTTTTAAAGTAAGAACAACTTGAAAAAGGAACACATTACAAAGTACATGACAGTGTGAAAACACACCACAACAAAGCACTTGTAATGATGTATGTTCTGCCACCTTTCAATGTTGCTCTTTCCCGAGATTAATGAATTCATTCTTTTTCCAATATTTTTCAACCACAGATGTGATTCAGTAAGTAAGCTTTACAGCACGTGAGTGTATCATATAACCTGCTGGCAAATACCATGCAGCAATTATATTCAATAAAAAAAGTGATATTATTGCACTGTCACCTCATTCAGAGTTTCTAAAGATTGAATAACTGACAGTTTACTTGCTCTGCCTCTGACACAAAGAAATCTCACAGGGAACCTCTGCAGAAATAACCGCTTTCCACGTGTACACAAGCATAAACAAAAATGAAAAAGCAAGGTTCTACTGGTGCTTTGATTTGGAAGATGTGCCGACATTGTCACACGTTTTTTTCCCTTGAAGAGAACTCTGCCACTCTAAACAACCCGATCACAGTGGTGACATTCCGCAGTTAGTAGAATACAAAAGAAACATTCAGCTTGCAAGGATATAAGTACAGGATAACACGAGTCCTCCCAGCCAAGGACAGTACTAAACAAAAAATATCAAGACTAAGGCAGATAGCAGCACACTGCTTGTTGAAATCATGTCATTTTACACAAGGCAGTTTGCAGAGACCTACAAAGAGTGCTTTGTGTCTGTAATCTTGAATACTGCTTACTGCTGGACCTGAGTTCCTAGTCTTTGACCCCACTAGTAAATTTAAAACTGACACTGTTCTAACAACAAATGCAATGCGTGTCAGGCTTGCGTATTAGCTCACGGAACGCTTTTCATCACTATCCTTCCTTTGAATCGGCAAAAATGACTCATTTGAAGAAGTAACTGAAAGACAAAAGTTAAACTGCTACACAGAGCTGGTAAGGAGTGCATCAGCACTTTCATGATCATGTTAACAACATTGTGCTTTTTCCTGAAGAGCCACTTTGATATCTAAAGCATCTTTAGTGACAGACTTTACTGATTAGAGAAGTATTGAGCGTGTATTTTATAAAACCAATAAGAACAGTATGTTCGTTGAAAAATTCCAACAAGAACTGCTAGCTCCTCAAAACATCTCAGACTTCATCTGACATTGTAAAACAATGTGAGGCAGCATGTTACAGTATGCCTTTTGAATAGATGTATGTGTCTATTGCTCCAAACAAACTCCTCATTTGACCACATGTTCCCAGTATCCAAAATAATATTTGTAGTTATAAGCTCAAACATATAAACACGCCACTCATTTACAACATGACTTTTTTTTAGGAAGTATAGACAGACATAAAAAGCTTGACAGGCCATAAACTGTGCTCCACAAAACAAGAAAATTGATACACCGCTTAATTCCCATAAGTTGTGCAATTATGACACACTTCGTGAGCACTGTCAGAAGCCCAACTAAGGACAAACTTGGTACAAGATGGTTTAAGTTGCAAAAGACTTACTGCGAAATTTACGAGCAACCTGATAGATTCCTGCTGTAGCTATTAGCATAGCTTAAAGTCTGAGGAGTACTGATGGCAACCACGCATGAGCAAGATTGAGAATCCACAGAAGTGCAGATCAGTGGGCTAGTTAGCTCAAAATTGTGACATGAATTGCACAAATGTTGCAGTTGTATTTTGCCCTCAAATGTCTTGTATTAAGACATTCAAAACTGAATTTCAACAAGCAAGGTAACTTTTGTAAACTAAGAAATCTGCCATAAAGAAAAAGATACACATACACATCATTCTTATGCGCTTATAGATATCAAATTCGGCTCATAATTAGGAACCTTGAAAAAACAACAAGCTGTCGACTTTGTACATAAGTGATCTGTCTGAGGCTGGTGTGACTTATGGGTCAGGCCATGTGCATAATCGAGCACAGACACGCAAAAAAAAAAAGAAAACTTGAACCAAACCAAGCAGAGCGACGCCACACAGGCCACTTTCACAAGAACATTCTGTATGGATACACACCTTTCCATCAAATTCCTGATCAAAGCCACGGCTGAAACAGCCATACTAAGGAAGAAGATAAAAGAAAAATGCATCACAAACTTAGGGTGAGATGAATATAAAATAAAAAGCCAATCCAATCCCTCTAGCCACTCTATCTGTATAATCAGCTTATGGGTGTATGCATATTTAGCAGGCTTATTTAGAGCTGAAAAAAAAAAGAGCTGCTAGGATTTTGCCCATTTAATGCTTTGACCAATGAAACATGCAACAAAAAAATGACATAAAATTTACATAAATAGGGAGCAAGATCTTCTGCAAGATATAGTACATCTGCACATGCTTGCTTATCCATATTATCGAACAATATGATCTCCAAAATATGATCAGTACAAATGATCGATGGCCTCAGTGGCTCAATGCAAAGGTAATACAGTACTTTCCAAGCAAGTTGATGGTAAGAGCATCATGTCTAATCTGCACTAATCACTGTGTCTCTGACGACTTCAAGTTAAAGCAGGATAGAAAGGACCCCTTTAAATAGTGCTCAAGAAACAAAACAAAACATGAAGGTAAGCATTGACAAAACGCTGTGCCCGTCTTTATTTCAGATATTCCTAATATCAGCTCAAAGGTCTGTAAAGTTGTGACTAGTACCAAGTATTGACGAAGGAAGAGAATTTCGAGGCATCATTTCTTTGTTTGCACAATACCTAAAACTCTATCTTGGTTTGACACACAATGTTTGACGTGCTTTTAGTTGGTTTTCATCAATGTTGTGTCATACAAAGAAACGAGCCCCAAAAATTTGGTGAGGGGATGTGGTTCCGAAATAAAGTGCGAGATAATTAAGGCAGTGGGAATCGGTAAACTTGGTAATACCTGCGTGAGTATGCCGTTCATTGCTTTGACCGAAAAAGAAGTGCACTATTTGTTCCGCGCGCATGACCGCCGTGTGTGGCGTAGGGTGATTACTCTTTTTCCATTTTTTGTTGTTGCAAATATTGGTTTGCAATCTTTTGTTCCCGCGTATTTTTTCTTAATATTCTGCTGAGTTTTGGAAATTTCGGAAACTGCAGCTGTAAGTCAGCGCTCGTCTGTCTTCCTCCTACCCTTGTCTTTTGTTGCACTGTTGTCAGTAAAAAGAGAGACCACGGCTGCGAGCAGTGCTGACTAACACTCCCAGAGTTTTCGTGCACATGCACCGTAAGGTGGACGACCACTGCCATAGTTCGATTGGTAAGAACACAGGGCACTTAGTATGAAGGCTGCGAATTCGGTTTCTGCTGTCGGCTTTTTTATTTTTTTATGCTTCACTTTCTTTTTATCTGTATCATAATTACGGTGATACACTTAAACAGTACAATTAACACCCTCTGTACTTCCTAGGCTTCAGTATCAGCCGACTTTTATTAGCAATTTGTAATGCACATTCCCATCATTTTCACTTCTTGTTGCTATATGACATGACAAATTACTATAGCATGTCTTGCAAATTGCAGAGTGCGGTTTCACCACTGGCTATCGATCACTTGTACCAATCGTCCTGGTGGTAGTGAGAACAGCACTGTTTATTACGTGCAAGACGATACTCTGAACACATATACAAGTACTAGTCACTGAGGAAACAACTTCAAGAAAGCATGGCCTAGCTAAAGACAGCAGTATTCAAGGCTGCCTACAATTAGCACCCTCTAATTTTGCTGTTTCTTAAACGAAAGAATTAACATCTAATACATATTATTCTATGCATTCTGGTGAGTGGCAGCATTAGTTGTTAATGTATGGATGCAAGCACAGATGGTTTGCATTAACACCTTAAGAGCTGCTCAGTATACAAACACTTGATCCTATTGCACAAAATATTACTTCATTGCTTTCATTATGTTTTTGGGAAAATTTTGTAATAGTAGGGCACATTAGGTTGTCCAAGCACTCCACAGAACCTAACAGTCAGACTACTAACATAAGTTTAATTAAAGCATCCTTGTGCTGCACAATCAGTCACCCGAATTTCATATTGATATGATTCTTCATTTCTTATTAACATTAGCGTGAAGAGTTTCTTTGAGTAGTTGATAAATAACTAATATTGGGAAGGAAGGTTACTTCAAGGCATATTCGAGACTCTGGCGATGCAATAGTACTAACAAAAAGCTTTGCAATGCACAGCTGTACTAGTGCCAACAATATGGCATGAATGCCCTTAGAGACAAAAACTTCGGATGAACTTTGTGAGTAAATATCTATAAAGAGCATTACATACAATTTTAAAATGGTGCTTTTAAAAAAGTAAGAAAAGAAAGCGTGCCACACCTCCTTTTACCCTCATTCAAGTACACCAGAATAAACAGATGCGTTACTAACACTGATTAACTAGCGACACTTTATAAGCATTTTTGGAGCACAGAAGTACAACGGTGAGGATGTTCGCAATGACATGCAAGGCAAAGCAGCTGCTGTACGGCAGCATAAAGTGACAAAGCCAGGGCCCGGTATTCATCTCCGTCTCAGTGCAATGCGTGCCATTTCATGTGGGAAGCTTCATTACATCCATGGTGATCAAATGCTGCCAGGATACTACAAGCTGTTTAGGCTAAATGGATGTCAAACTTGTTTCCAGATGTCAAATGATGTGAGCAAGATGTTGCAAACTGCACTGTTTTGTCTCATGCAGCAATGGTAGTGAACTTTTAACAAACTCAAGCTCGTCTTGATGGATTTAGTAATGGCAGCTCTACCACGGCAGCACTTGATCAACACTGAGACTGTGTGCCTGACATCGATACTGCATGCCTGTCCTTAGCACAGAATTAATGTGCTTTCCAGTGAATGCATTTTTGTTCATGAGGTTTCACAATCTCAGAATAGCACAATGTGCCAAGCACTAAGGTGACATGCAGAGCAAGCATGATCATGTAAAAAAAAAAGAGGTATACTTGAAATCATACATAATCTGTAAATGTTTATTTCTTTGCTGCAACATTGCATTCAGCTCATTCATAGTGAAGAATATTAGATGTAAAGCTCAACCACTTTAATTTAAAGTGGCAAGTAGCAAGGGCGAAACATGGCCCACAAATCCATGAACCCCCCCCCCCCCCCAAAAAAAAAGGAAAGTCATATTAACATTGACCATGGCACGAAGCTATGGAACAAATGTAGTGTACAGAAACCTTTTTGTATGAATGAAGGCAACATCTCGTTAAAAATCCTAGACTTTATGACAAACGGAAGAGGGGGGCTCAATACGGCACAACCATTGGTATTACAAAAGTGAGTTCTTGGGATTTTAAACAGCAAAAGCTGTATCAAGTTCAGTTCCTGCAGCTGTGGGAAAAGAACCTACGTGGCTCTTCGAAAAATGTCATTCACTGGAAAATACAACTGCTTAAATGCAGAAATGGAGAAATTCTTTACAGAGCATCGCATGCGCCATGCCACTTGATTTGTTTCGCTCTTTATGTGCAGTGTTAGATGGATGCTTGAATTTCAAAAATTTTAGGTCTTTCCAAGAAGACCTTTTTACATTTAGGGAACCTTGAAGGCAAGGATGCTTCTTGCATTACGACATCTTTCTTACATAAAAAAACAAAAGTGTCGGTTTGTCAATGCAAATGTCCCTGATAATTTAGATTACTGTCAAATTACCTGTTTTGCATACACCCACTCCATACGCCACACCTATTTCACCAAGAAAGAGAAGGAGAGAGTTATCCATGCATATCTCTCAATGGAAAGGTGTGAACCGCAATACAACAAATTGAATATAATCTGTGAAAACAGGAACAGAAAGATGTACACCTTGTCACAAATGGGAGCAAAGAGCATCATCCAATTAAATGGGACAAAACAAAAACTCAGCGGTGGTATGCACATGCAATACTTGAATTTCAGTTTTGTCCTTTTTCTGAAGCCATGATGGTACTTCATGGTGGTGCTACTTTTCTAAATGAACATTTTATGAAAGCATTGAGCTAGCATGATATGTACTTGTATGACCACTAGATTTTTTCATTAAAAGCCATACTTATTATTGGTGGATGAACTGAGACTCAATACAGGCTTCTTCTTTTTCTTTACACTACAGTGAAGTAGCAAAGGTGGCATTACTTTATCTACACTGAAATGGACATGTTTTCAAAAATACAACCCCCACCTCAACTACTACCCGTGAAAAAATTAATAAAAGATCTCTGTGTATAGCCACAAAGGCACCTTCCCTGCATCGTGATAATGTGCTGTCATGAAGCCACCTTGCACAATAAAATTTACACGTACCCTGCATGTCAACTTCAGCCAAGCAGATTCTGTATTGTTATGAAGGTTATGCATGAAAAATAAGGCACCTGACAGAATTTGCGCCATTAGGTCACTGCCATCGCAATAAATTGTCCTCGTCGTTGTTGTAATACCTGTAGTTCTTTGAGTGAGAAGTGTCCCTTCGTAAAATGCAACATTAGCTGTCAGCCCATATTGCCAATTGATGACAGAATAAGCCCAACTTATTGTTTCTCACAAAGCCTGAAACGCATGTTTTCCACAAATGTGTGAAAATGCTGCATAAGGCGGCTAGTTCAGTGCTTTGGATGTGAATGCGAAAACGATGCTCGGCTTTAATTTTTTCCACTAACAAGCTGCATCTTCCTGCTGAAAAAAAAATGTAAATGAGAGATAAATATGCTTTACAAATATAACAAAAATTCGTGCTTGCCTATAACGCCATTTAAATATGCTTGAGAAGTATGAGATAGCTTAAGAAGACCTGCAACAGTTTTCCAGCATGGCCAGAAAACACTGTCGATGGATAGTTCAGGTTCCTGAGAATATGCGTGCCAACAATGCAGTGCAGCAGCTGGCCTGGAATTAACAATTATTTTCAAAGACAGCTAAAAATTGCTCCCTCTTTTTTACAAGTGATGCCATGTACTCAAACGACTGCACAGTATACTCAGATTTACAGACACTGACTGATTTGAGCATTGTTGGCTACACAACTATTGCACCCACTCTGTGCGCATGCCCTCACATGTGCTTGCGATATCCCAAGTTCATCTGCATGTTAATAGAAAAAAAAAGGCAAAGTGTTCAAGGCTATAATGTGCACGTTACGTGACTTCTTTCCCCTGTGCCATCCCTCCCTGCTTAGCTTCCAGAGTGCTCATTGCAAATTTTGGCGAAGGTGAAATACAAAACAAACAACAATTATTGATAAAAAGACAGCCCTTGTAGTGCTGAATTTTTTCGAATTCATACTCAGATGTGACAGACTAAAGAAGATATTACAGGACATTTCTCTGCCTTTTAACACTAAAATGAGCGTTTTTTTAGTGTTTTAATGTGCATTTCAACTTTGGAAATTTGATAAGGAGGCACATGATGTAAGATTCATACGAGTAGATTTCTTGTCAAATCGGGCGACAAAACTTCAGAACTGAAGTACCTGTTTCTAAAAACATCAAATATAATTTGAGAAACAAAACTAGTTGATGGCCCTTCTGTCATGAATCATGCAACCACTGAGTCAAGTACGCAGTTTCTGAGCCTGAGAATGATGTCATACCATAACTATAATAGTGCATGAACGGTCCTTGAGAAAATTTACTACTGCTCTTTACATACCGTCGAACCCCTTTATAACAAACACAAATGTAAAAAACAAATAAGTAGAAGGGACACCAGTGTGCCTACATTGAAATACGGGTGGAAAAGAAAATGCATATGTAGTATGTCTATAAGGGATACCTCATATAAAGGACGAGAATCGCTGCCTGGTTCATGTCTCTCATAATAGGATTCAACTGTTATTTTTATATTACGGCATATAAGTATGTTGCAGAAGCTATAGGCAACAACCGAACAATTCGGGAGCCAGTTTTCAGTTGATTATTTGAACTTGAAATTTTTTCATTAAAACGAGTAGCACGAACAAGAAGCATACAGATTATGCAGAAAGTGATCTTTCATGCCTCACACAATAAAAATATCATTCACATTAATAAAAATTCCCGACATGATAACCACCAATTCTAACAGTGGCAGGTAACACTGACATCCCAACTGTTTTTGCTGCAAAAACAAAAGTCCATGCACAAATTATTCACAGTTTCAGTAAGGAGGTGCAATGCTTTTACATAAACTAGACTAGGCTATACACTAAAGAATGCTACAAAGCACAGGAAAAGCCATGCACAACAACAGCCGACATGCATAACTCAATTTTTTTCGTAGGCTTGGCCAACTCATTACAATAAAGAAATAGTGTTGCAATAATTAGCTGCAACTTTTTTTTCTTATTACAAAAAGTTCAAGAACAGTGCTGTTCATGCTGTGTAGCAAGTTTAGACTATCACTATTTAAAAATTGTTTGATGCTGTTTCACTACACCACTGTACAACTATAACTGCGACGTTTATTCTAAAGGCACATCACAGTAACAGTTGTAGAAAATACAGAAGTGTGCAAGATAAACTTCAAAAGAACAATAAACTAAAATTACCTTCTTGTGATAATCATCACAGATAGTACCACAAAGTTCAAATGCATTGCACATACTATCTATCTTCAGCGAGCTAGTATGAGCAGGTAAAATCAATAATAGAGGCTCTGAAATGCATTAAACGAGTTGCACTAAAGCCAGAAGTGAAGCTTGAACTTGCACCACCACATATCACTCCAGCGAACAAAATCATGCAAATTATGGCAATGAATGACGCGTGAGATGTGTAAAAGCATCAAAAAAAAGAGAAAAGATCAAATTAGCGGCACACACAAAAAAAAAAGAAAAAGAAAGGCACAAACACCAAGCTTCATTTTTTTTCTTTTTAGCGGACAATTAATAACTACGAATTAGCCAATCGGAACACGCTAAGCAAAAATAACAAACAGAACAGCTAAGTTTTGCCTGACAACACAACCATCCCCCCTCCCAAGGAAAATCACACTACGCGAAACTGGACCGGTAACTCACCTCTTCGAGCGTCATCAGCTTGTCGCCCTGTTTGAAAACGTGATCCTCGGAATGCATCTTCATCATTTTCTTGATGAACCGAAGCAGATGCTTTTGATTCATGCACGATGCGGCATGAACGTGAGTGTCCACCTGTAGCGACCAGTAAACGGAATAAAACGTTAGTTATGCGCAAAGATGCAAAGTCAGTCACGGAAGTGCCCGCAGCGCAAATAGAGAACGTTGCGAAAAATCGACGCCGAGATTATTCCGACACATCTCGAAACACCGTTCTCGGTCAAACAAACGTCAAAAGTAGAAAATATTCCACCGGGTATCATCAAACACGAGAGGCTATGATAGCTCTGTAAATCAGTCTTTTCCTTTGGCTGCGGTGTCGTGCAGCAAAGCACGCCGTCGCGCTGCCTCAACGTATGCGAGTGTCTAAACCTCGGTAAGGAAGCGCCACGCAGGCTAATCGCGTGCGGCCAATTAGAAAAAAGCTGCAATTCGACAATTACAAAAACCAACACGCATCATCGTGTCGAAATGACAAAATATTTATGATCAACGTTTCAATTGAGAGGCGTGACGTATTAACAGCGAGCTCATGTTTAGCCAGTCGGTCGGTTGGCATACGACAAATGAAGCCCACGCCCCCACTCTGAAAACTTCGCGCACGATATTTCGGCAATTAGTGCCGAGATAACAAGTGCATATCATTAGGTTCTTTCCCGAATTTATATTTTTATTTTTTTTTTCACATAGCGAGATGCCATTTTCAAGCCCCTGGTGTCTACAAGCACGATAAAAATGCAGTTTTTTTTACCTAACATTTTCTTTGGTGACGACGACAGATTAGGAGACAGTTAAGTCGAGGTGTATCTAACCAAAACCAGGTGCTTCCGCCATCCCCACGTCTTCGTTATCGCGTACACTTAATTTTGCGAGTTACGCCCAAACTGTGTCAACTCTGGGTCGACGCATACGTACTAGTATAGAGCGCATAAGAGTAGCCGGTAGTGAATCACTCAGTTGAAGGGACGACCATCAAACGTGGCAACGCTTAGCCGCGGACAGATACGTGCCTTCCTGATGTTGTAGAAGTCACGATGAGGTACAGCCTTCTGGGCAGCCAGCTCGCGCAGCTCGTTCAGCAGCACGTGCAGCTGGAATTTGGACGTCAAGTAGCTGAGCCGTCGGTAGCAAAATGATTTACTGGAAACGAGGAAAGACAAAAATAGACGTGAGATGCGAGACGGAAATCATTGTTCGACCAGATGTGAACCGATAGAGGAACGTGCATGACAGGCGGAACGCGCAAGCATGAAATAGGCAAAACGTCGGCAAAAAGAAAAAAAAAAGGAAGGTACGGATTAGGCAGCTCTCCGGACGTGATGTGGCAGTGGTAAATTTTTGCCCCCCATTAGTGGGGCAGAATTGCCATACCGTGACACGCTAGCTGACAGGCAAGCATCCGTTTTTTTTTCTCTTTCTTGTGCGCTTTCCTCTCATATCAAATATAGTAGAGACTACTATATTTGATTAGTGGCATGAACGTCGGCAGGATTTTGTCTCGGGGGGGGGGGGGGGTGCAAGCATGTGAAGCATTGCGGCGGAAGGAGAGGAAGGGGTGCTGGTGCAGCTGTACGGGGGGTGCAAATGCTAGGGTGGCTTGAAGGCGGCAAGTGCTACTTTTGCACACCCTGCCTACGCCCATGCCAGGGGGCAAGATATTATTAGGGGAAATGTGGCACCCTGTTTTTGCAGCTTATAAAGAAGCACGGCTCAGCGCCACCCGAATTAGTGCAGGTCACGGTGCACGAATACTTTAGGCGAGTCCGCTGCCTGATAACATTATCCGCTGCCTGATAATGTTCTGCTTCGCTAGGAGCCTGGGAGATGGCGCTAGAAACATTGCCCCGGCTTCCACTCCCCCCCTTCTTGGTGTAAGAAAGCCCCGTGTTGTAGGAAAGTAGCGGCGCCGTGTCGCCTGTAGGCAGACAGAAATTAGGTGCCTTCTTCCTTTTCCTCATGAACCACTAGCAACAACAACATTTATCGTCGCCACAACACCCTCGCCGCATAGTCAACCTCCTCCCATATCACCCTCTCTTTCGCGGCGGCGCTCTGTGCGTGTCGCGTGGTTGATATCGCACGATTACCCGGTTTTCTCTGATTTGGAAACCGTCGTTCACGTGCCGGATGTGCTTTGCGGAATTTGCCAGCAGCCCGCCACAGTCCCCAATCCGGCGAGCCATCCATAATCGCTCCCTCCCCGCCAAGCACTCGCTTCGCATCGTTCACTCACCTAAAGTATTCTTGCAGCATGGTGCAGGCAAATAAAAAAAAAACAATGTTGTGAGCCACCATGCGGAGCAGTCGTCCGCATGTCCGCAACTTTTCGAAAGCCCCAATACAACCACAAAAAAAAAACGTGTGTGTACAGTCTGTTTCACATTTAGTGGAAACCTCGGAGCGCATGGCATCGGGGGGCATAGCGCTGCCGCCGTGCGCCGGCAGCAACTCGCGCATGCGCAGGGCGCTTGAGGAGCGTAGTGTCGTCTGCGACAGCGGTGCGCGCTGACCACATTGTCGGGCAGCCTGCTCATTTCATCGTTGCGGCGGGAACTAGGCCGATATTCTGTACTAAACTTTGTGCGATACCAACGAGTCAGCCTTCACTGGCGATAATTTAGTTCTAGACGCAACATTAGACAGCGCCAGTTGCTTGATCTGTCGAAACGCCGTTGAACTGAGTACGTTCCTGTATATTTCTTGTGTGTGCACCGCAGTACGCTGCAACGGGAAGACCATAATGATCCCGTACCGTGTATGGTACTAATCTCACGCTAAAGAAAAACAAAATACTGCCGTGCAGTAATGCGGCATCAGCACAATATTAAAAAGAAAACAATCGAGCACGAGTTCAGGAATGTTGTAGGTCAAGATAATGACCAGAAAGTGCTTCTTCTCAACGACATTCATTACATGAGGCAGTACTCACTCACCGACGCTGAAATGCACACGTGAAGCATCCAACTTCACTCAGTACCTCGTCATGTCCCCAGCTGCAGTATTGACGGTACTCATTTTGGTCAGCAGTGAGTCATACAGTGACGCGATGAACGATAGCGGCCTAGTTCCCGCCTAGTAACGACGAAATTTACCCGGCAATGCGGCCAGCGCGCGCCGCCGTAGCAGACGACGCGGTTCAACCGTTCAGCACTGTGCCCCTCAAGCGTCCGCGCACGCGCAAGAAGCCGCCGGCGCGCGAGTGCCGCATCATGGCCGCATCGCGATGCCACGCGCTACGAGATATCCCCCATAAGTGTGAAACTATACGCTCACGAGCATCCATCGAATAATGACTCGTAACCAAACGCAATGCAGCCGTTCACATTGCTAATCCGGTAACCTTCGTTAACTTTCAGGGTCAGCATGCCGATCAATTGCTCGCCTTTTTGCACAACAGGTGACCGGTAATATGGGCAGGGAACTGTGGATAAGACGGCTTCCGGTTCGACGCACCACGCGGGTTAGCAGCGGCACGCGCGCATTTTTGTACAGCTCCGTTGAAAGAAAACATCTCTACGTTCAATGTCAGTGTTTTAGAAGTTGATTTTTTTTTGCTTTTGCTAACCGTGACTGTGATGATGACAAGCTACGAAAGCCATAAACGGCAAGAAAACTTTTTATCGCACTAGAATGATCTACAATGTTTTTATGCTGCTCGGGGGTACTGTCAGTTTGGCTTGTAGATCAGTCGATACAGAAAACGGTTTTCATTGTATGATACGCTACTGCTGATAAAAAAATCACCATTTTAAAGATCTCAGGGAATGTTGATGACTGTAGCAATGTGCTAAGAGTTCATTTCGGGATCGCTGCTTCGGCCAACATCGTCGGGCGATCGGCATGAAGCGCAGCACTTATTGAGTGCGTTGAGATATCTTTTTCTTTTCTAGCCTTCAGCGCGCTATAAGATGTATTTCTTAGTCGAAGCCAGATGCCTATTTGAACGCTGATCTTGATCACGCTGCGCGGCATGGCGGCACATAAACAATGCAGTCGGGCATAGACGGCACCGAATAATCGAAACCCTGCGATTTTTTTAACGCACTTCTTTCTTTGGGTGCCGTCCTGGCACACAGTTTGACCAGGATAACGCAAATGGACTCGTCCAGCGCTTCATGTAAACTTACTCTTGAAAGAAGCTTTTGTGCTTTTTTTCTTATATGTACGAGTGCAATAGCCGGTGCTCATCTCGTATGGCAAGTCGATTTCACCCGCGCGTTCCCATAATATATTTGCGAGGCGCTTGCGCTAGAATTTATTTCTCAATATAATATTCGTAGCAAATTCATGCGTAAGCTGTTCTTTTAGCATGGAATATACACGTATCTGTGATAAACTGGTTTTTCGCACACTCTGGTTTCAACGTTCCGTACTCAAAGGCTACCTCTCGTTGCGGCTCTCTTCACAGCCGCGGCCCACCTCTTTTTTTTTTCTTTCTTCGTTCCACGGGAATCGATACACGCCGCTTGCCTTTCACGCTCAAGTTGAAGCAGCCAACGGCTGAACAACCGTCCGCGGTTTATCAGGACGAAGATAAACAGGCAACCACGCGCGCGAGTACAGAACAATCTGAGGCTTGCGGCGAAGCGGTTCACCGTCGTCTACTGTTCTCGAACCGGAATGATTTGATTGATATGTGGGGTTTAACGTCCCAAAACCACCATATGATTATGAGAGACGCCGTAGTGGAGGGCTCCGGAAATTTCGACCACCTGGGGTTCTTTAACGTGCACCCAAATCTGAGCACACGGGCCTACAACATTTCCGCCTCCATCGGAAATGCAGCCGCCGCAGCCGGGATTCTAACCCGCGACCTGCGGGTCAGCAGCCGAGTACCTTAGCCACTAGACCACCGCGGCGGGGCTTCTCGAACCGGAATACGGTAGCAGAGGGTGCATCCCACAAATCCTCGCTATTTTACTGGTCACCTATTTTAAATGAGGGGGGGAGTCATGGCCTCTCTGCATTGCCGCCAGGGCGCATGGCTGTGCGTGCTAAAGCGTCCGCACTAATCGCAGAAGCGCCGCCAATCGATGCGGCATAAGTCTCCCGCGTGAGACTAGATAAATTCCATAGCCGTACCGGCTATTCTAGTTTCCTTTCACTTGTCATATGACCTTCAGCACGCCATCGGGCGCTAGTCACGTCAGTGAAGCGTCATTTTCGAAAAACTACAGAAAGAAAAAAGAGAGAAATCAATTTGCGCGGGTACTTCTGGCGGTCTCTACTAACCACCGCCATGTGTCGACAATCTCACGGCACCGAAATATAAGAATTACACCTCAGGTACACCACGCAACCCACTGACAGCAAGAGATATCGATACTGTGGCACGTACTTTGCCGCTATAATTAGCACACACACCCAGATAAAAGGAAAACACAGGGACTACAACGTACGTGTGTCCCCTGAAGTGTGTTAGACGCAACATTAACGAGGACTAACGGAGAATGATGTCAAGGAAGGTATGCGGGGTGTTAGTTGTAGTAACTGTAATGTAAATGCAAAAAAAAAAAGATGGCTTGTCACCGGCAGAGACAGAACCCGCTACCTTGGAATGTTCGAAGGTTGCAGTTTCGGTCTCTATCCACGGGAAGCCTTCTTTTCTTTCACTTTACTTTCTTCACATTTACATTACAATTACACTAGTAACACTTCGCAAACTTTCATTGGCATCATTGTGCATCAGTTCTCACTAACATTGCGTCTAACAAAGAAAAACGGGCCTTTAAAATTTTACTTCTGTCCTTCATTTTGTTTGTCAACTTTTACGGCAAAGTCTATGCCCTCTAGCATGTATACAGACTTTTCCGTTCACATCGAGAACAGCTATGTAGATACGAAATACCGGGCCGCCAAAAAGACAATCACGCAACCCTGGCACATCTAACACAAAAAGCTGTGCGCTGACCCTCTGTAAACAACGCTACTTGCGATTGCGTACTTGCAGCACAAATTCAGTTTCACTCTGCCTGGTTCCCGCTATCCCAGCCATCTCATCGTGGTTTTCACGCGTACGACGTAAATAGGGCAGCCTTATCCAGGCAGCTGCACGACATGCTGATGTCGTTACGCTATACGCTGCAAAGAGCACACATGGCTGGGCCTCATTTTAAGATAATAATCAAAATTGTCCAGCTTTCTCGCCCGAAAACCTGCGACATGAGAGGCACTGTACCAAAGAGCTTCGGAAGTTTAGAACACCCGGAGTTCTTTGACGAGCACGTAAATCTAAGCACACAGTTTTCTAGCATTTTGCCTAGACCTAAGTGCGGCCGGCACGGCCACGATTCGAACCCGCAACCATCATGTCAGCAGCCAAGCATCATAACCATTATTTGAAGATGTAATAGCTCGACGATCCTTCCTCGCTGGGCTAATTAACACGAACGTAATAAAGCAATACTAAGGAAACGCTACCACGATTATGCTAGAACGTTACCCGTCCCTAATTTTTTTTTAATTTGACGTTACTGTTCCCCTTCCCATTAATATCGTACAAGTGTTACATCTTCAGCTGCTCGTTCGTGACATGCGGCCTGTCTCGAGCAAATAACGAGCCAACCACGGAGTTCGCGCGAAACGCCAGGATCGACTCGACACGCTACCAAACGTGCAAGCTGACAATCAAGGGCTCCTACGCGTGCTTCACTCACAGTGGGCCGTCGGCGATCATGGCGCACATGAGGTTGAGGTCGTTGATGAACTGCGGCAAGTTGACGTAAGGGAAGTCCATGGGCTTCTCCGCCGCCACGTCCTCCTTGTTCTTGTAGACGTGCACCACGCCGTTGTGCATGCGCAACTCGCAGTTCATGTTGGGCAGCACTTCGCAGTTCCAAGGCTCCGTCACGGTGGGCACGCAGTAGAAAGGGTGGTCTGTCGCACCGCGCCCAATCAGAAACCAGCATTATCGAACGCAATACGCTCAATAGTTAGTATCATTTCAAAACGGCGGAAGTGCGAGCGGCTCACGCTTATTCACATCGGCACATTCGTACTGGCTCAGAGTGCATATAACAAAATAAGACACCCGAATTAAAAACATGCGCGTTCAATTTTATTGACTCACGAAGCCCATCAGAATGCGCGAGCCAGGACATGTGGGGCTTCGCCTAACGAATTAGAATGATGATTCCTTTCTTGAAGACGCTAAATGCAAAGCGGTATAAATTACGGCACTGAACGAACAGATGGAGTACGTAAGCTAAAACATGCACATAATCACGGTTATTGGTGTTACCTTTGTTTAATGTAACTGTTTGACTAGTTTGAACCACATTGGTAGAGTCGTGTAAACGACGTGCGAACATATGAATAGACTGCGCGCTGTTCAAGTGTGACTAATAGGTCTCGCTTATGAGCCTACTACTTTATAGAAATGCAAGTATTGCGATAAGTAAATATATAGTGTATCTATATAAAATTGCCGATGTATTTCTAAACGCTGATGTCAAGAAAAAAAAAAAACAATAGGCTATCGAAAGCAACTCGCTTTGCGCAGCCGAAATGGCAATCCGTAGTATTTATGTTATCTTGCAAAGACAGTCATAGAATTAGCAGGCTATTAATTTTTTACATTACACGTTTACAGGCTACTTCCATAACGCGAATAATCAGAATGCTTCAACTACGACCAAATAACAGGATCAAATCATATGCAATATTGCAGTTACACCACGGCCTACGAAAATTCGAAAGGGCAGTAGCGTCATCCAGGTATTCGCATACAGTAAGCATGCTATAAAAACCAGGAATATTAGACTGCAGCGAAATGCAGCACAACATTCTGCGCTACGGTTACATCTATAGGAAGCATATACTCCACTTTCAAAGGCACTGAGACTGTTAGTATAGTATACAATGCCGAGATTTCGTGGTTAGCAATCTAGGCATACCGGTGATCTCCAGCGGACAAATTAGGGCATCGAAAAACCGTTCAGAGTATTGGCGTCTCGAGTGGTGTCATTAATTTGTCCCAGCTAACGCTAATAAATGCCTCCAACGCAGAAGCGCGATGAGAAGGTATAGATTGTTGAAGATTGGGCGAGTAGGTTCGTCGTACTTGAACTGGTATAGCGCGTTACGGGGAAGAAGAAACGGCCCAGCAGACCGACACAAGAGGACAGAGCGCTATATAGCGCTCTGTCCTCTTGTGTCGGTCTGCTCGGCCGTTTCTTCTTCCCCGTAATGCGCTATACGAGTTCAAGGTATAGATTACTGCTGTAGTCAGCTCGTATACAGAATAGCAGGCTCATCAACCTAGTCAGCTCGTATACAGAATAGCAGGCTCATCGACCTAAATGACGACGGAAACATTAAAGGGGTCTGCCCACAAGAGGGGGGGGGGGGGCAGACACCTGTGTCACCTACAAAAGGGGGGCCGAAATCAACGGGGAAGGGGGGCGCTGCAACGTACCTTCACCCCCCCCCCAAAAAAAAAAGAACCCTACGCACGCTTAGAATAGCAAGAGTATTTTTTTCTTTTCAATCCTTCGCGCGGCCCTCAAACAGTGACCGCAACGCAAGAAGTCAAAAATACGTATGAGAATAAAGCATCTGACTGTAGTATATACGATTGTTTCATGAATTCGCTGGTTTGGCCAATTCCCTCAATAATAAGCACGCCCGGAGATGAGAGTAACCTATATCAGCAGCCGCAAAGGTCAAGTCAATAATGTGAAACATCGCACTCGCGAACAAAGACACGGACAGAATAGGAAAAGACGCACAACGCCACAGGCAAACTGTCAATGTACGTCCCTTCCTACTTAGTCGGTGTCTTTACTCGCCAGCCCATTGTTTCGCAGTATTCATCAAAACCAGCAAGCCAAGCTCTAAACGCTCAGTAAAGGTCAGGCCTGTTGGCATCTCGGGATGCTGCACTATTGCACCACACGGACACCGACTGCATAAGGGGTGCAAGGTACTAAAGCACGATTCATCACTATAAGAATCGAGTCCTCGTGAATAAATTTTAGAAGCAACAAAGGCTGTCACTGTGAGACAGCGGAGCTGAACTTCCGCAACTGCGTCACCTATGGAAGACGCCAAGGTCTGAACGGCATTTTTTTTCGGCAAAGTGCACTTCGACGTTTGGTTCTGATACTCTTTTTTGATACTTTTTTTTCGAGGGGGAAAGAGATGGTAGAGGGAAGGACAAAAAGTATGGCAGCTCCTTAGGGCACATGCCAGGAAGTGAAAAAAAGGTGTGGGCCCCTCAACATGCAAAAAATCGACGGTATACCTTTAGTTTTAACCCGTTTGGTGGTTGGCACCTTTAGACCTTGGAAGAGCAAACCATCGAGTGATATAAAAATACGAAACAAACAAACAAAGGTGAAAAAGAAAGAAGGCAATAAAAATGTCAAAAGATTCTTAAAAGGTATTACAAGTTTGATGCATCGAAAAACAAAAATTAAAGTACAGACGAAAACAATTCAAGCAACAAAATTTTTAAGGCCCCATCGAAAAAAAATGATATGCACACAGAGAAGCATAAAGCAAACAAACACAGCGCTTACACAAATACCACAATCGCTGGCAGCACAGGGCTTCTCTTCAATCCAAAAAGTAACATTTTTAGCGTTTCTTTTGCATGCACACGCATTTCATGGCAGCGTTGACAAATTACTCCAGACACGCAAGGAAGCTACGCTGCCGTATAGGTAATGCAGCAATCTAATTAGATTTACCCGAAAATGCACTCATCAGCACCTCCCGAACAGCTCCCGATTGTGGGCGCAATTTTAGAATCCGCTTAATAGCGGTCACAGTGGCAGTAAAACACACGCAAAGCGTCACAAGTTCACTGAGAAAACATGCTACCTATACTCCGTCTTCGCCACGTCAACCCACACAACAACGCATGCAATATGGAAACAGCCACAACGGGCAATTTAGCCGCCAGACAACTCGACGATAAACAGGCGTGCGACGACAAGAAAAGAACACTGCGGTAATGTATACGAGTAAAGTGATATCATCATCTGTGCTGGTCTTGCCGGCGTTTAGAGAAACAAAACGTTTCAATTATGGAAGGAGACAAGACAGTGCTTACCCGCCGAGCTGAACATTTCTTCCGGGGAATCGAGGTCCTCGAGGGGCTTTCCTTTTAGTTGGTTGAGAAATCTTTTCGTCGCCTTGGGGAAAGACTGGTGAGAAATTTCCATGTACTTCTCTCTCAACCTGAGTGCGGAGACGAGAAGTTTAGAAGCCTGGTGCAAGTCTTCCAGGGGAACCTGGCGGGGAAACAGAAGACGCCGAAACCGAGTACCTCGTCAGCCAACCATCAAAGGCGTTGTAAACTCGCCGCAGACTGTGGCGACACAACGGTAACGATAGTCTGGGTTTTTTTACGTTTCAAAACTACGTTATAAAACATGCCGTAGTGGAGGGCTTTGGAGATTTCGACCATCTGGTGTTTGTTAAAGGGACCGACAACTGACTTTTTTCGATCCAGTTTCTTTCCTGCGCGACAGAATGCTTACCCTTCGTAGTGATCGTGGCTGCAGTAGTTCATCCCAAGAGCTCGTGGTCATTTTATGAGCAGTGTTTTTCGATCTGAAAGGCTCTGAACACGGTAGTGCCTTTTCATCGGCGGCAACGCTGAGTATAGATAGCGATGCCGGTATAGCCTTTCTGGTGGCTTATGCATGCTGTCGTTCTTATTTCGCAGGATTTCCTGGAACTATGCTCGACCACGGTAATTCTGCGCTTTACAACTATTTGTGAAAATAACAAGCCGATACAATGATACGGTGTGGCTCCATAGAGCTTCCCTGCATTTGTACCGCGTCGCCAAGCCAAGTAATCGAAAACGGGACGGCGCATATGTCACGCAAAGGCAGCGCCACTTTAATGCGTACTACTAACGCAAGCTTATACGCATACTTTTATAAAATATCAAACAATACTTCAGTACTAATCAATAAATTTTTGACCGTGTACATTAACGCGTGGTCACGTGACAGGGCATTCATGATAGCTTATGTTTTTTGTCACCAGGGACGCCACGGGTCATTTTTCGCGATTTTCAATGAAGACATAGAAATAAAAATCCACTTCGCACGAGAAAAACAGGGTTCATTTGAGTCACTATAAGGGACAATCTTTCCATCCGTGCAGTCATCTCATTTCATGTTCTGGGCAGTTGTCGTTCCCTCTAACGTGCACTGAAATCACCTAAAAAGAGCAAGGGGGTTTTTGCATATCGCCTCCATTGAAATGCGACCGTAGCGGCCAGGGTCGAGCCCGCGACGTACGGGTTATCAGCCGTGCACCGCGACCACTGTACCGTCGCGGATGCCGAGAAATCCACGCATCTCCTCCAAGTGAATCACGACGAGTGGGCGAAGCTACCACGTTGAAGTCACCAGCTTGATTAAATGGTTTGTGTAAGCGTTTTACATAGTACTGCCAGCCACAATTATGATTGACGCTAGTCTACTGTTACACCTTCTTGTTTGTGTGTGTGTCACGTATACTGTATGTTACCGAGCGTTGCCCCACATAATGTAGCCGTGACACCGGAAAAGTTTCGCGCTCTAGGTGTTTCACCCCTAAAATGTGATAGTCACGACATTCACTGCACTGCGGCGTTGCGCAATGTGTGAATGCGTTTCCAAATGCAGATCGAGCGATATACGGGACGCGTCAAATGTACACCTTGTGGCATGGACGCAAGTTCATAAGCCCGCGGAGCACTTTACATGATGACACGTCGAAGAGCACGCAGGCACCTACATACATCGGCGACCAAGACGCTAAGGGATGTGGCGTAGCTGGTCAGATGCCTCATATACTGACCCCGGACGTGTCCTCGCCGCTGATTGCCACACGCTGAAAGTGAGGCACGAAGTCCAGGTCGTTGAGCTGTGCCAAGTTGTCCTCCATCTCCTTGACGTCGCCATCGAAGTAACTTTTGCGCTCCTCGAGCTCCTTTTGCGCTCTGGAAGCAACCAAGAAAACGGAGTCAATCGCTAAATCGGAATATCGAAAGTAGAAGCTATGCGCTACCAAAAATGAAAATAAATGAGCTGAGAATGCACCGCCACCGAATACAAAACAAATAAGGCACGGTTTGAAAAATCGCAAATAATGTCTGAAAACAAAACATAAGAAAATGCAAAATAAACGCAGATATTAACCGGGTGCGTCATTTCTGCCACGATAATGTAACAAAGGCAAGCCGATTTCGAAATAACCACACGCGTCCATCACAAACGCCAGTATTGTTGTGTTTTGGGTTGTCAGTTTTGGTTTCGGAATGACATGTGAGGATGCCAGGGGGCGCCGCTCTGGCATCCAGGATTTCAAGGCGACTGTAAAATAAAAGCAGTGTGCGTTGGGTAACCGTGGAGTGCGGTTGTTGTTCTTCTCTTTGGCGCTTCGCGCCAACCCGCGTGTTCGGGCTGGTCGGCGTCCCCGCCGGCCGCGTACGTCTCCGTCGGCCGTCTTCTTCTGCTTCGTCAGGACCAGCCAGCCCCCAACACAGCAAGTATACCGTATACTGCCGAACAAAACAATTAAGCGTGCGTCCGAAGGTCACAGCTTAGTGTCTCAGTAACACAGGACGATTAAGATAAACATACACAGCTGCATGCCGCCACAGATTGTTGCTGGGAGGACGTGTATCACGAGACATAGAAATTTGCGGAAAGAGCTTACCGGCAAGCGAATTCTGAGTAATCGCGTAAAAGCCAACTGTGAGTCGATAAAGAGCGTAACCAAAATTAATAACCGGTCAAAATAATAACAAACCTAACCGACCGCACCAAACGAAGACTACGATAATCACACAGAGCCGGCCAAGCTAGACCCTAGGTCAAAGCGCACGCGTGCGGGGGCTTCCGCACCTGGCGAACGGCAAGTGAATTCCCGCGAGCCGTTCGGTTTGCTTCTGACAGTCCCTGAACAGCTCGGTCCTCGACTTGGCGCCGTCCTTCCGGACCAAGGGACCGACGCTGGTGCTCCTGACGGCGCTCCTGACGTGCGTGATGGCGTAGTACTTGGCGCGAAGGGCCTCGGACTCGCCGTTGTCGTCCTGGTAGTCGCACAACGAGTAGCCGATCTCGGACAGGTTGCGCATGTTGGGCGTCACCACCACGCTGCCGCCGCTGTCAACGACGCGCGCGGCCGCCACGAGCGTGGGCGCGTTCGCCTGGCGGGACAGCCTCTTCCAGGGTCCCTCCGCCGGCGTCGGCGCGCTCGACACCTGGTCCGAGCCCATCACCGAGGCCCCAGCCATGTACGGGCCCGACGCCATGCAGCCGGCCACGCCGGCCGACCGCCGGTCCTGTTGCCATCAACGGCACAGACCCACAACAGGGATCTGATGATGATGATGATGGACCTTCAGCTTTGCTGGCACTCGCCCACAAAGGGGGATCGGCCAAGAACAGGGATCTGGCCAAGGAGCGCGACACCAAACGATGATGATGATCGTAGGCGTGTGCACAAGGGGGCCTACACCACCCCCTCCCCTCCCAAATCTCGGAAAAGGGGCAACAACTCATACCCCACGCCGTTATGAAGTCGGAGTTGTCCCGTCGCTCTTGAAAATGGTCATGAAGATTTTTGACGATAATGGCGGGCGAGAGCTCCCGAAGTTTCGGTCCAAGAGCTGCTCACTTCCCAGTTTTTGTCGTCGTAAAGACGTGGACCTCAGACAGGATATCCATAGGTGAGTTCGGTTAATGAGAAGGGATGCGGTTAATCTTTGCGCCTCCCTAAAGAAGAACCCATCGCAGGCCAAGATGATGATGATGATGAACTCGGACGGTGGCGCATACCCGTTACCGTAGTATCCGAATAACTGAACGAAGGTTCACGAGCCCGGCTTGGTGGGCTAATCGGTAGTGCCTCATGAAAGGTTTGAAAGGTTACAGCGGACATAGACGGGGACGTAAGAAGATCGGCACTGTGTTCTTCCTTCGTCCCCGCCTATGTGCGCTGTAGCCTTTCATGGTGAATGACAGATTGATATTGTTGCGCAGCTGTGGCCTTAGTACATCAGAGTGTTTTCTTCAGTATGGGCACGTAACATGCACCGCCGTATACTAGCCAAATGACCTTTGCACCCGCCTCTTCCTGCAGTGAGGCGGGGAAACCAACTTCCTGCACGGAGGCACCGAAATGTTTGGCCACGCGTGCTCCCTCCACCCCCCTTCCCCGACGTGTTCCTTCTCTCGCGCCGCACCCGGTAATAAATTCATGACCTTAGGATAGCCAGGTAAAATTTAAGTAGCCTACTTCCCCACGGTTATCCCAAGTAAAAAAAGAACAAAAACGCGATTACGCAAAAGAATGCCATACACTCTACTCGCGCCTGGACTCAGTTCATCGTTTTGCAGCAGTATCACCACACAAAACAGCCAACAACACCCAATTCACGATACATGCAGAGAATGACAAGCTCACACTTACTTGCTTCCTTTCTCCCTGCAGCGGTTGTAGAAAAAACAGAGACGGCACATGTTTATTGCGGTTGGTTCAGTTGCCAACGTTATAGTTCATACAACTCAACGCTTTCTCGAACAGCACGACAAGCAGCATCAACTGCGACAGGGCCAGTCAAGAACTTGCGCGCAGAGTGCCCACGGCACCCCGTCACGCCACCGCGCTTGTTTGCGTTTGCTATGTTTACTACGTACGCGCGTACGAAGGGAAGCGTCGACAGCGCTCGTGCGAAGCGTGGAAACCCGAGTCGGTCTTCCCGTCGTAGTCGAAAAAAGGAGAGGGAGCCCCTTCACTGGCACGTCCCCCCCTCATAACCTGCATGGTCACAAGACGGGACATCCTGATGCCGTGACTTCGACGTTATACGCTGAGCTCGTTTCGGCATCACGCGCGGGAGCGTATCCTATGACGACGACAGAGGGCGCGTGAGTACGCTATCACGGGATCGCGCTCAGTCGCCACCTGGCGGAGTGCGAGAAACAGAAACAATAAACCCTAGTCGCGCGGGTTGTCTTTCTTATGAAGGAAATAAACTAGGCGAGAGAGCATCAAGTTGCGCTGCTGCATGCCTATATAGGCAAGCGAACCCTCCGTGAGCCTGTTCCCTTCACTTTCCCACTAGCAGCACTGGTCCAACATGTGACCACTGAGCTCGGAATGTGCATCCTGACGGCGTGGTCACGTGTTCGACCGATACTTACTCTTTTGTTTTGCTTCGATTGTGTTGCGCAATGCTTGTTACTAATCCCTCTCTGCCTTTCTGTAAACAAACTTATCTCTCGCTCTTCCTAACCTTACGGTCTCTGCACCGCTTCCCCATTTGTGTTCTGTACCACTCCCACACCATCTTGCCAGACACTCACGGAAAGGCTCGTTTTTTGTATCTTAATTTTTATGAATATAAATGCAAGAATCAAAACGGATGCTGTAGTTTATGCTTATGTTTACGCGTAGCGTAAACATTACAACGTTTACATTACAAGCATTTACATTACAACGACGATCCGCCGAATCGAGAGACTAAATGGCTGTACTATCTGGCCTTGAGCATGACATCCAGGATTCAATATTCGGTCTCAGCAACCACACATAAAGCTTTGTTTGTTTAGACGTGTCCTTTAAGAGAAACTGACCAATACCTACAAAGGGGATTAGCCACACTGTCTGTTATAAAGACAAATTAAAACGTTGTGCCACATAAAAACAGAGGAGGATGAAATGCAGTGTAATTAAAGATCAGAGAGATAAAATGATTCAACAATCAGTATATAAAAGACAAAAAAAGAAGAAAAAATCATAAGGTGCATGGCGGAATGCAATAACGTCACTGCACCAATAGTCCAGCGCAAAAGTTGATTATGGCCCCGCCGCGGTGGTCTAGTGGCTAAGGTACTCGGCTGCTGACCCGCAGGTCACGTGATCAAATCCCGGCTGCGGCGGCTGCATTTCCGATGGAGGCGAAAGTGTTGTAGGCCCGTGTGCTCAGATTTGGGTGCACGTTAAAGAACCCCAGGTGGTAGAAATTCCCGGAGCCCTCCACTACGGCGTCTCTCATAATCATGTGGTGATTTTGGGACGTTAAACTTCACAAATCAATTAAAAGTTGACTATGAATCACTACAAGTGTTTGTATCTTACGAGTAACAATAATTTACTTTTTAAAACTTCAAGATATCGCCTCGCACACAAAAGTTTTCATTGGGGTAGTATTGAAAATTGGGCAAGTTGGTAACGATTCATTTTTTTTAAGGTTGTCACTCGATTATATTTTAACGGGTCCCTGTGGCTTCAATGGAACCGAGCTACTTGATAGTGAAATCACCGCGTTATTATACGACACCCCCATCGACGCACAAACTGTCTCCTAATCTGGGGTACCACTATATACTCAAACAAATTTTGATAGATTATTATTTTACAAAAAAGAGCTATCCGTGGCATTGAAAATCTTAAGCGAAATGACCACACAGCGCCATCCTTTTCAAAGCTTAATATACTAAGAATAGATCAGCTATTCCAACTAAGACTGGCTATGCATACACATAGGCAAATTTTGCATGACCCCCAAATCCTGTCCTCATCCTCGTTATCTGTACATTCACAATATCACCTAAGGCAAATAGACTCAGAACACCTATGTTCCGAACTAAATATGGTACTCAGACACTAGCCTATTTAATGCCACATTTTCTGAATAATAATCGAGTAATCGCCAATATGATCCAACACAACTGTTCGACATACAGCCTAAGGAAAAAAGTTAAATATTACCTCTTGTTTAGCTCCTAATCTTCTCTTTATATTGTGCATTTGCTGTCTTTTGATTTTTTCCTATTTTGTTCTATACTGCTTTGTAACATTGATCATCATCAGAGCTTGTATAAACATTTCCATGTCTCGCATCATTAGTGTGTACCGAAGGTAACTATTCTACCTATTGTGTTTTATCGCCTGTGCGCCTGTTCTTTTTGTTTTTTTTTTTGCCTTTTCTAGTTACCTGTATTTGCGCATGTACCGCGGCTTTCCACCCCTGAGCAATGTATGGGTAGGGGGGCCTTTGTCAGGCAGTTGCATCTGCCTTTAGCCCCTTCATCCCAGACCATGACTGTCTGAATAAACTTCAAAAAAAAAATCGCATACGAGGAATGCCGCGAACTCATGGCAGAGCTCTCTGACGCGCGATCACGCAGCAGCAACTTTCTGGTCTTAACCAGGCCACCGCAACAAACGTCTGCGGGAAACAGGCCCCAATATGACTTTTCACCTCTCGGCTGAAATCAATCGAAGACATGAATGTGCTCCACCGGATTCGCCAGGGCATTGGCTTCACTCAACGCTAGCGCACTAAATCAGCTGCGGGGACAGACCGAACTTTGCACTCTGCCAAGTGTGTGAAACTTTTGCCCATATATTTAGCGACTGACCGCTTCACGTGACACAACAGAAGACGCCATGGCTTCAACGCTTGCAGGCATATATAAGTAGAAACAGTCGGTGAACGTTGCATTTTGCCCTCAATTTGCGATAAGACGGTGTCAAAAACTGCTGCGAGGGCTGTTCTAGATTTTCTAAAGAGCGCTAGACTAGACACTAATCCCCGCATTCTAGAACGTCTCTTCACTCAACGCTTCACCTTCACTTGATGGATGGATGGATGGATATGGCTGTACCCTTTAGATCGGGCGATGGCTAGCGCCACCAAGCCGTAATACCTAATGAAAAACAAAAACTATATTCATTTTTTTTCCTTAAAAGTGAGTTTGAGGATTCGTACTTTGCAGTGAAGAGTTTAATTTTCACTCGTGCCTTGACTTTAGCCACCAATCAGATAACCTCCTTCTAGTTAAGTCTACCCGTTTAAAGTCTATTTTGCCCTCCTGGTCCCTAAACCCCAGTGCTTTGAAAAACGCAGCGCCATCATCCTGAACTATAGGGTGAAGCCCTTTACAGAACATTATCAAGTGTTCGGCAGTTTCTTCTTCCTCTCCACACGCACTGCATACTGTGTCTACCCCTTCGTATTTGGCCCGATATGTCTTGGTTCGCAGTACTCTCGTCCGGGCCTCAAACAGTAGCGAACTACCCCGAGTATTATCATAGATCCTTTCCTTGGCAATTTCCTGCTTAAAGGTTCGATAGGTCTCTAGTGCGGACTTCTTAATCATGCCCATTCTCCACATGTCAGTCTCAGTTTCCTTCACTTTCTTCTTAACCGATATTTCTTTTTGGTTTGGCCACCTGCTGTTTCCTAAGTATTTACCAGTCAACTTCCTGGTTCGCTTCCTCCATTTTGTATCGACATTCTTCATGTACAAGTAGCTGAAAACCTTCCTAGCCCAACGCTCTTCCCCCATTTCTCTCAATCGTTTCTCAAATTTTATCTTGCTGCTAGCTTCCCTGCCCTCAAATGATGTCCATCCCATATCACCTTGTACTCCCTGATTTGGTGTATTCCCGTGAGCTCCTAAAGCAAGCCTACCTATTCTCGTTGCTTAATTTCTAATCTTGCTTGAACTTCTGATCTCATGCACAAGACCGCATTGCCGAACGTCAGCCCAGGATGGCGCTCCCATTGGCTTTCTCAAGCCGATGGGAGCGCCATCTGTAGGCGCGGCAAGTCACTGCACATCAGCGACAATCTGCTGCGATTCTTGAGTAGCGCAGCGTCATTTTTGAGCTGAGCTGTGGCGCAGTGCTCAACTCTGTCAAGTGAAGGGTCGAGGAGCGTTTGTGAACACGGGGGTAAGCTGTAGCGAAGTTGCTGCGCTAGGTGGCTTTTGTAGAGGCGCTACAAAAGTAGTAGAACGCGGGCTATGGTCAGACGGGGCGAAGCTGCATGCCAGCGCGCTCAATCAGAAGGTGCGCAGTATATAGATCGCGAGAGCACGTCGGCACATCCTGTTGAACCATTACGATATTTTGATGATGCCCGTCTCATTGCCGGCTCGAGCGAAGCCGCCCCACTATACCATCAATGCTCGCCAGGAGACGCTTTAGCACCTTGTACATTTGTTCGGCCGCGCTGTGAAGAAACCTTCTGAAGCATGCGCTTTCTGCTTCGCCAAGAGTGCCACCACTTTCGTCACTGTCGAGCAGTGATAGCTTTAGCACGGTTTCGCTCGCTGAATGTAAGAACATGGCGAAGCTTGGCTTCCGCCGGCGATAAGGTGAGCAGCGAGATATTGGGATAAATCAGCCGGATGTACCCGTGCTCTTTCGCTATCTGCGGTTTATCTTCTGATTGAGCGCGTTGGCATGCACTTTCACCTCACCCATTCTGCCGCAGCTCGCGAGCTCTGTTTTACCTGTGGCGCACCTGTACAATCCGCATCGAATGAAACCCAAACAGCGGCAGGTCTTCGCGATGGTATAGTGCGTGCCGTCCAGCTATTGCCATGAACGGGCACGCGTATATGCGCAGAGCTACCGAACAGGATGCGCGCGCGTCAGCCAATGGTGATAACTGGACGGAGCGCACTCTATACCACCGCGAAGGCTTGCCGCTGTTCGGGTTTAATTTGACGCAGACTGTACATACGCACTACTTACTCCCCCCATCATCACCCTTGATCACTTTCTCGCCTATACGCAGAGCAGCAGGTCAGAGAACATTTAGCTGAGGCCGACCTCCCCGCCTTCTATTAAATTTTATCTCTCCCGAATATCACGTTCAAGCGTGATCGGTTCGAATAATGTCACCAGTCCCCCTTACAGCCGAACATGCCCTCCTTTCCCGCTAAAAAAGAGTGCCTGGCATGAATCAGTCGCGTTATCTGCAACCAGATATGGGTGACATCCGGTATCGAGTGGCGAAACAAGTTAGCGCCACCTAGTGGCCGACAACGGGTCAGATACGAGAGACAAGGTCTGTTTTCCTCTCCGCGCCACGCCTCCACTGCGCTGGCGCTCATTGGCTGGGCGCCAAACGATGGCGGTGCCGACGGACACCCAAGCGTAAAATATTTACGTTTTTTTTTCTCAAAACACAGATATAAGGAATGTTTACTCCACTCCAAAGTAAAAAAAACAAAAACAAAAGCACTTGTACTTGAGATAGAACAAGACGCTGCAACTGTACCGAGACGGAGCGGTAGCCTCTCAGGTTTCTGTCGGAGTATCATGAAATCAAACCACGCCACACGGGTCTATATAAATTCTACAGCACTGTGTTGCGGTTCCTGGTAACGAGCACGTCATTCGTTGGTTCTTGTTCTCAGTAGACGAAGGAAGTGCTTAACAGCGCAAACGATAGGAGGGGATAGAAGAGACGAGAACAGAGCGCTGAGGGCTATGTCGCAGGGTCAACAGCGAAGGACCTATAGGAAAGAAGCACGCACTAAGAAACACGCTACGCGCTATGTTGAATGTGTTTCAGCGATTGTATACAATATATTGTTTACTTGTGGGCTCTGTTACATTGGCCAAACAGGCCGATGCATTAATTATCTGTTGAGAGAGCACTGTTCCCACCCACCTGGCGGACCATTGTAAAAAGTGCGGTTGTGTCAGCAAATTCCTGACAAGTGTGCGATCATGGGGCGACACAAAATCAGCGCGAGCGCGAGATTAGTGACGCCTTCCACACTCAACAACATGGTGCTTCTTGTGTTAGCGCACCCTCAATTTTTCTTCACGGTTGTGAAATTAGTTATCTGGGGTCCACTGATATGACCGGTTATTGATAGTGTACGCCGTATGGCGCATTCATGTAGAATTCTGATTATGTTGCGTGGTTATGCGCAGATTCTCTTTCCTATATATTGCAGTTGGTTCGCAATAAACGTTGGTTTCAGCGCTCTGTTCCCGTTTCTTATAACCCCTCCTATCGTTTGCGCTGTTAAGCACTTTCTTCGTTCGTTTACTATGCAGCACCAACCAGCCCAATTAAGCGCTTTGTTAAAGTTTAGTTCTTGTTCTTGTTGACCTATTAGCTGTGGCGCCCACCCACTGCTAGCAATCGGCCAACGATTGAGTGGTTTTATGAAGTATAACGAAGCTTTAAAATGACGGATATCTTAGAATAGAAATATTACAGGATACATGAAAAAATATAGTGCTCGGTCTACTGTACAAATCTATATAAAGAACAAAAATAAAAAAGAAAAAGCCATCTCTTTCTTTAATTTAATAGGTAATAAAATAAAGCAATAGCCTCATCTTTTTATACGCATATGACGGTGTACAAACAATAGTTGGCGCGGCACGACGATCTTTAGAGCGCGCGCGCCCGTCGTGCCATCTCGCTGCTGATTGCTAAAAAGCGCTGATATTTCCGAGCATTAAGGACCGTCAGGGGTACATGGTGTATATAAATGGCTCGTTTTCAACATGTTGGAGGGGGGTCGCTCAGTGATCTAGTGGTTAGCGTTGCGCGCTGAGCAGCGCGAGATCACTGGACCTCACTGCGGCACATTTGCTTCTCGTTCTTTTTTCTCCTTTGCAATATGATAGCAAGTATTTTACAACGTCATATCCGTAACGGAAATACGTCATGGAGCCGTGCTGGACCCCGGCAAAAAAACGCTTTCATGTAAAAAACAACAAAAACAAATACCGGTAATCGCCGGAAACGGCATTAAAACGGCGATCTCACGGCTACCTCGAATTCGCTTTCCCTTGCAGCAGGTATATAAGAGCCTTGGCTTTAGCTTGCTTCGCTTCGCTTCACGAATGAAAAACACGGTGGTTCTTTGAACTCCCCAGCTTTGTGCGAGGAGGCATGAACCCACTATCGCTAAGAGGCACTCCTCGGCGCTTGCGCCTTATCGCGCGCACGCTGTGTCAGTGCGCGAACGCGATTCCCGCGGCATTATCTCGCTCGTTGCTCGAGTAGCTTCTAGATATACTGGCGTTTCGCCAGTTGGAGGTCAGAGAAAAGGGCTCGAGTTACACGCCAAGTGTGACGACACGGGCGCACCGACAAAGATGCCGGTACGAAAACGCGGAAACGGGTCAAGGCGAGACATCGTATAGGCAAGCTTATCTATATTTTTCGTCAAGTTCAACTGCATACACCAACGAGAGCAAGCTCCATTACGTTTTGAACGGGTACACGCGTTGTGACAATTGGAAGAAAACGTAATATTGGCGTAGCGAATTTATTGCTGTAAAATCCAAAATCAGAATAATGTGCCACGAGCAATCCTCTCCCCCCCCTCCTCCTCCAATATTTGATTGCGCCAGAACATGAGGTGACACAAAGCCAGATGTAACATCTTTACGCTTGCGAGAGCGCACCGGTGCTTGAGCCACTGCAGTGGCAGAGACAAGAAACCCAAGAGACCGAAAAACAATCAATTCGAATGAATCGGTCTCTGTAACTGTGTTTTATGAGAAATGCCAATGTAAACGGTTTCCCAAGCATAAAAAGCTTGGGAAATTGTTGCGTTTCGCTTCCTCCGTATCTTTAGCTCGTGTCATATCGGCGTCATTTGAACTCGCTACTATAGCATCGGGGGTCAACATTACATATATAGCAGCCATACTTGTTGTAGCTGCATCACGCCATTGTCTCGAGCAAGTGCGCGTATACAAGTAGTAGAAGCTAGGTCGTGTTTCAATCCATAAGAACCATATCTGCTGATTTATACTAAAAGAGGATCCAGGAAACAAAAAAAAGGGGGGGGGGACAGCTTCGGCCTATCAGTGTTCAGTGTCAAACTTGAAGGAAGAATGGAGCGGAGTTTTAAATCTTTCTTCACTCCTCTCTTTCTTTTTTTTCTGCCTTTTCACTTTGCTCTTTCTCTTTTCTCACTTATATTTCTATTTTTCTTCCCATTTTGCTTTTTTTCTTTCTATTTTTCGCTTGTTTTTTCGCCCAACTTTGACACCTGGTTTGTGGTGTCGCGTTTTCCTAGCCTCAGAAGTAATGGCTGCATATTATATAATCATGAAGGCGCCCGAAGAACACTTCTCATTGGCGCCAGCGAGCACTCAATATGCTACAGTTGGCTACAGCTATGCGTGGTTTTGCCTGCATTACGCCAATCGCCGATGACAGCACTCGACAGCCTGACCCTCTAAAGTGCTCCACACTTATATATTATATATATATAGAATATATATATATATATATATATATATATATATATATATATATATATATATATATATATATATATATATATATAATATATATATATATATAGGGTTAATATGGGCCTACCTTTTTGCTCTCCTTGTCTAACTCCGTAATCATGAGTTGCAATTCGTCCCCTGAGTTACTCAGCAATACAATGGAGTTAGACAAGGAGAGCAGAAAAGTAGGTTTTAAAATTAATCTGCAGAAAACGAAAGTAATGTACAACGACCTCGGAAGAGAACAGCGGTCAAGATGGATAATAGTGCACTAGAAATTGTAAAAGACTATGTCTACTTAGGACAAGTAATAACCGCGGAGCCGAACCACGAGATTGAAGTAACTAGAAGAATAAGAATGGGGTGGAGCACATTCGGCAAGCACTCTCAAATTACGACAGGTAGATCGCCACTATCCCTCAAGAGGGAAGTATATAACAGTTGCATCTTGTCGGTACTTGCTACGGAGCAGAGACCTGGAGACTTACAAAGAGGGTTCAGCTTAAATTGAAGACGACGCAGCGAGCAATGGGAAGGAAAATTGTAGGCGTAACCTTAAGAGATAAAAAAAGAGCAGAGTGGATTAGGGAACAAACCAGGGTTAAGGATATCATAGTTGAAATCAAGAAGAAAAAATGAACATGGGCCGGGCATATGTAGCGCGTAGACAGGATAACCGCTGGTCATTAAGGGTAACTAACTGGATTCCCAGAGAAGGCAAGCGGGTTAGGGGGAGACAGAAGGTTAGGTGGGCAGATCAGATCAAGAAGTTTGCGGGTATAAAATGGCAGCAGCAAGCACAGGACCAAATTGACTCGCGGTACATGGGAGAGGCTTTTGTCCTGCAGTGGACGCAGTCAGGCTGCTGATGATGATGAAGATGTATAAAGGCGTTCGTATAATGGAACAATACTAGAGATGAACAAGCTCAGTCGTACAGCTCGTCCAGAATGACGGTGAGAGCGACGTACCAATGATATTGTCGCGAGAGCAAGGTTTCCAGCTCCAGTATCTTCTCAGGAAATTTGTGCAAAACCAACTCCTCTGCTTCTTTTTTAAGTCTTTCCTTGTACTCTTCTACCTTTGGGTTTGTTTCTCTGGCCCTTACAGAGCTTCGGCTTTTGACTTTAATGGAATGTGGGATAAATCATGTTTTCCAGCCTGGGACACGCGCCTACACGCTGCATTTACGGCTTACAAACGGGGCAGTCAAGGTCGCCCCCGTTCGGGATTAGAAGGGAAAAGCTTACTCGGAAAAGCGTCTAGCGAGAGGCAGGTCCGGCGCCACCGTCTGAGTCTAAGCCATTGTTAACAGGCACGCGTGTCATTGAGAATGACATGGGGACGCGACCACTTAGCCTGACCGAGACATAGTGGCGGCCGGTAAACGACCATATTCCCCCGCGCTCTTGTTAGGATGTCGGGGCGCCTCGCTGTCGCATGTACACCTGGTAAGCAATAATGTACCCACCGCTCTTAAGGACGCTTCTAGAAAGCAACAATTAACGAAAGAACTTACGGGGCCCGAGCGTGGGAACGGCCGCCGATGGTAGTCGGCCGAAGGAGGCAGCACGGCTTGGTATGGGAGAGAGTGTCACGTGCGGAGGACCTTTCCCTTTGCGTGTTTCATTTTGGTAAGGAGGTTTTTACAAATGTAGTGCCTTTTATGAAAGTGTTTCTGTGATTGGTTGTGATGCTGCGAGTCCCAACATGTGATTGGTTTTTGTGAAGACTCTTTGTTCGACCAAGGGTTAAAAAGAGGATGTTTGAACTTGAAAAGGGAGCGGAGTCGGGGGTAAACGGCGGATCTCACCACCGGAGACCAGGCCATGCCGGCCGAGGGGTATGCCACCATTTTCTATGTTTTGTCTTTGTGACCCAGTGCATTTTGTAAATTGAAGTTGTGTTAGCTAAATAAACCCCCAATGAGTGCTCCCCGAAGTCATCGTGTTAACTTCTCATCGATTGCCTCCGCGGAGTTTCACCCACACTTATTTGTCTCCCTGGTCGTCCGATGCGCCTAACTTGAACAACCCCGACGTTTCGCTACAATATGATCGCCTATATACATACAGCAACCTAAAACGCATACCTGGTGGACAGCTGCTGCTGCATGACCTTCCGGGACTCAGCCAGTTCGATGGGAAAGTGTGGCACCTCGTAGGGTGCCGATATCTCGTTGCCCATCACCTTGGCCTTCTCCCGGCAGTGCGAGATGATGGTCTCGGCCGCCGCCTGGTAGCACTCGTCGCCCGCCCCGGATCCCCCGCCTCCGGGCTCCAGGATCTCCGGCAGGTCGAACCGGGGCTCGGGATGGCCGCACACCGGCGGCGACTCGCTGCCTGCAAAACATGGGAATGAACAGGCCCTGAGCATGAGAGACCTCCGATGTCCTATTCATACGATCCGGGCGGACAAGCAAAATGCGAACAAGAGAGAGAAGTAGCTTTATTTGGTCTAGCGATTTGGGGAACAGGTCCCTGCCCAAACGGCGTCGAATAGCCCTTGGGCCCTCGCCGGCTGGACGGCCCAGAGTTGATTTTTCGGATCCAAACTAAACAGTAGGGCCTCCAACTGATCACTATTAGCTATTCTGCGGCCCTGTCAAGACACCTGAGGACAAGCCCACAGAATGCGTATCAGATCTGCCCATTCCCTGCATAACTAAAAAAAAAAATTGCCAGTATGTTTCGAAAGTGATAACGCGAGGGCCGTTTCTCGGACTGCTAATGACTTGGTAGCCAAAAATAATTTAGGCCTCATGCTTACGAGCCGACATCGTACGCGTTATTATATGCGTGGTTCATCCAATAGTAAGAATATTTCGGTTTCTATGTCCCATGACAACGATTTGATTATGAGGGACGCCACATTGTGGAGGGCTTCGGATATATGTATACGACCACCTGGTGTTCTTTAACGAGCACAAACATCGCGCAGTACGCAGGCTTCTAGCATTTCACCCCCGTCAAAATGCGACCACCATGGCCGAGATCAAATTCGCCAGCAGCAGCCGAGCAACGTAACAACGAGCCTGGACATGCGTGGCTTACTCAATAAATTTCAGGTGATAGCATCATGTTCAGTATATTTCTTTATCTTAGCATTTAGTCCTTGTCTGTCAAGCTTTATCAACAAGCTCAGCATTCCATGTTACCGAAATGACACTAACATTACGCGAACTGAAGAACACGCCGGCTCCCGGCACTCAGACGTATGGTTGGCCCAAAATAACCACCGCCCCCACCCCTAAAAAACAAAAAAAGGTTACACAACTGATTCATTGCATTCAGTCTGAACGAAGATCCTGTCGCTATTATAAAAGCGGAAAGCAAACACTAGACAACATCAGGCAATGCTGGAAGCATGCGAGTGCATACGGCAGAGATAAGAAATCTCCGTGCTCGAGAAAATTTGAGTGCAAAAGTGTGCGCAATAAAAACAGAAAATATAAAAAAAAATCAAACGAGAAAAATAAGCTGCAAGCAGCGAACTTAGCCCATCTAACCACAGACTGACCGTTTGCGCCTTTCCACTTTCATCGCGTGCCCTTACGATCTTCGAGCGGGCGCCAGTTCCTAAATACGCTAACACCAGTGCCGGACGATCGAGAACCGCTCAACGACCCCCGTGCGACTCACGCGGTACGGGTCGGTCTCCCTCGAACGATGCTGCTGCGAAGGTTGGCGTGACGCGGACAATTCCTCACCCGCCCCCTGGTCCAGACCGTGCGAGACTGTATACGTGCAAGGACCATTTTCGAGAGCCGCACGTAGGCACCGGTGGCGAGAAAAAAACTTGTTCGCATCCCCGCGGAGTACAACAGGATTGCGACGCCCATTCCTCCCCGCCCAGCTGGCTTACCCCCCCCTTGAATAACACATCGGACAACGAGAACCGATAGGAATGCGCCCACCACTGCTCGGAAGAAAGCGGGGCCAGACAGGCGCGGCTGCTGTTCTTTGACCCAGTTGCGAGCAGCGCGCCCCCGCCATTTTGGCGGCTTTGTGAAAACTCATGTGAGCGCCGATCACGGCAAACTGCTTGTCCGCACGAAATCGCCCCCTGAAATAGGCCGGAAAAGATACTTGGGAATCGACTCACTCGCTTACTCACATTCATATCGAACGAGAAGTCTAAATGTATGATGAGTCTGGATGAGTGACACTTCGGTCTGGTTGAGTTCGAGTGAGCCCTGTTGAGAAAACGGTCATTGAGTCTGAGTCCGAATGAGTCCATTTGAAATAAATTTCGGAGAGTTGGGGGTCCGAGTGAGTCCGGCTGAGTAACACTTGGGTGCGTACTACGGTGAGTTTGAGCAAGTTCAATTGAGAAAAGGTTTGGTAAGTCTGAGTCCGAATGAGTTCGGCAGAGCACAACTTCGTTGTGTTTGGGTTCGAGTGACTCCACGAGGAAAGCCTTGGTAAGCGAGTTCGAGCGAGTCCCGTTAAGTAAGGTTAAGGTTAAGGATGTTGAAGGTAGCCGGCGGATCTAGCCTTGCATAATTTGCCGGCAATTACCCCGCCCAATTTCCTCTATGCTAATTGAAGCTGTGTCCTTTGTTTGTTTTTTAACAAATCACGAGCAGGCTCTTAAAATAAAAATCGTTCATAGCGTGACGTGGGCCTGTATAAGACAGCGGCCTCTGTGCTATTCCACGTGCAGTACTGTGCCGGTACTCTATCTCGCTGAACTATCCACCAAACATAATTGTCACTTATTACCAGTCACATGCGAGGTCTGTAGCAATAAAAAATTTCAAGAGAAGTCGCGACAGTTGTGCCCCGAAGATTGAGGAACCACGCGAAAACACAATATCAGTCACGCTGTCGCATGGTGAGCCTAACTGTTGCAGTTCCTTAAATAAACCTTACCATTCCTTCTTAAGTGCAAAACATTTAAGCAAATACTGTTCTATATCACCGTTTTCCTTGCACGTCAAGCACAAGGGCGTCGCGGACAGTCTGATCTTGTGAAGCCATGCTGGTGTACGCGCTGATTCGAATGCGATAAAGCAAGCAGGCTTCTTCCCTTGATAGCCCTTGTGTCACACATGGCTGGTGAAGCGTCAGCCATAACGAGTGAAAATGCTTGTTTACAGCTTCTCGTAAGATACGCTGATTGTCGTCTTTGGGAGCCTTCTTCGTTGGTGTAAGCTCCAGAGCACTCCGGGCAAGTCTGTCAGCCGCCTCATTACCCGCTATACCCACTTGTGATGGAATCCATTGAAACGTAATATTTATACCCATGCCATGCAGGTCTTTAAGGATTCGCAGTGATCTCTGAGTGCATCGATCCAAAATCGATCCATGTTTTAGCCGCTGCAAAGCGGGCTTACTGTCCTACAAAACTTCAGTTTTTTTCAGGGCTGCCTGAATCGCCACGCTTTCACATGCTGTCGATGAAACAACGCGCTCGAGTTTCGCTGCCCAGGAAACCTTTAGAGATGGGATCACAAACGCTGCAGCGCTTGCTCCGCGCACAATGTCGACTGATCCATCGGTGAAAACTTTCAAATGATCGGCGTACTTTTCTTCAATATATTCAAGAACCAAAGAAAGTATTTCTGCTGTGGCTAAAGCTTTGGTTAGTCTGAGTTCGAGTCATTCATGTCGAGGAAAGCTTTTACTAGTTTGAGTCCTAAGCACAAAATATGTGTACCTCGAGTGAGTGGGCTCTACTACCTCTTGTTGACCTACGCCCCCTGATCGCTGATCGCACACGGTCGCCGTAAGCATATATATATATATATATATATATATATATACCCCCGCCAGTGTACGCGTCCTCGGTGAATTAACGCACATTGCGGTTTCTGGGTTCGACAGACCATTCTGTTAAGAACCATACTCATATGAAAGAAAGAAAGACGGTCGTATATAAGATTGTTTGGTGGCACGTTAAGATCGAAATGGGAAAAGGCAAGACAGAAAAAAATGTTTTCAATTGTAGAAAAAGGACAATGAGTATAGTAAAACAAAGCACACTAGAAATACGAACGAGTACGAAAGTTAAAAAATAATGCATCAATGGTCTACCGAAATGTCCAAGAAAAAAAATGGGGGGTGGAGGAGAGAATACAAACAACAGAAAACGGGACAGATGACTTCACTTCCATTCCAACGCTGCCACCTGTCAGTACATTCAACCGCAAATCTGCGCGAGACGGCACAGATTCTACGAAGTCGTTAGCCAGTCGCGAGCCGCGCAGTTACGAAGTATGCCATTAGACGCCCTCACCGGCCGAGATGGGTCCGCGAAAAGGCGCAGGAAAAGACATCACTCGTAATACTGCACGTGTGCGCCTCCCTCGCACGCCCGTTGTTGGGCTGTCCTGGGAGGAGCGCCGTCAGACGCCGTTTACATCTAGCTCACCTACGAAAACAAACAATATGAAAGTAGGTGGATTGTAATGGCCTCCAGAAAACGGAGACATTTTGCATGCGCAATAACGACTAAAATAGTCCGTGGGCTGAGAGAATGCTCCCTCCCGCTATAGAGGAGACATAAGGCGGTACAATCAGATCCCACACAAAGTACACACACAGGGAGAGATACTCTTTATTAGAAAAAAAAAAGGGGGGGGGGACTTTATGCTTCCTTTACGATAGCGAAATCCGGCCCCTAGTGCACCATTCAACCGCAAAGTGCATACTCATTAACATGTTTTGTTACATACACACGCACGCACACAGCAGATTGGACCAGCACGCGCTATTATCGCCGGATGGGCTCGTTTTCGACGTGACACCTGTCGAACAAAATGCGTTAAAGGGGCCCTGAAACACTTTTTCAAGTAACCATGGAATGAGTTCACTAGAATAGCTTATTGCCTCACGAATTCAACGCCGCAAAAATTTTAAGAATCCGTCCAGTGCGAGTGGAGTTACAGATGTTTGTCACATGCTGCAATTGCATTATCTCTTCTCTCGTCCCGACGAAAGCGCTGGAAGCTATAGGCAGGAAGGGGTGGCAGGGGAAAAGGAACTACCATGCCTCATGACCTTGAGCACCTTTTTTTCTTCGAGTGCACGGCTTTTGAGTGTGATCGCGCGCGCACGCGTGGACAATTAAGTAGCGGCTTCCCACGGCTATCTCGGTAACTTAATTTTTCGGCCGCAGAAGCACAGACGATTTTTCGCCCACAACCAACGGGGCCGACGCCGGCGGCGGGTTTTCTGCGAGACGAGCTCTTTAACGCTGTCGCGTCAAAACAGAGATTTATGCCGCCGCCTATATATCGCTGGCATGCTTGTCTGTATGAGAATGCGGAAGGGGACTAAGAGATTTCAGTAGAAAGAAAAGAAAAAAAAATGTGAAAAAATTGTGACCAAGTGAACCTGATAATACTATTCACAATTGGGGTATCAGGTAAACGAAAACTTCCCTAAACGTGAGATATTCTATCATTATAGCCTTTCGATTAGGCCAATTTCGGGCAGGTAACTGATTAATAACAGTACGACCCAACGCTGTTTTGAAGGTCCGCGCACAGGGCCTAATATGTTGCGCAACGTTAATTGTTCATGGCAGATCATGTCCATTTCTTGTTGAAACAATTGTCTCTCGTCGCGGTACGCAGGGTATTCGAGTAGTATGTGCCCCACTGTCTATATGCTGAAACAGTTATCACAACATGGACTTGTGGTACGCCCTATATGCGGTACATGTACCTGTTCGTGTATGTCACGTTCAATCGAAGACGATCATATAGCGTCTCTATAGGTCACCAGGGAGTGAATGAGACATTTTCGCGCTCACCTTTGAGTCAATGCAATGAGAAAGCTATCTTTGTGAAGTGGCGGATTTCAAAGGCGGTATTTTTCTAGGTAGACATCTTTTTTTCGATGTTCCAAGCATCAGTGGACATTGATGAAAAAATCTTCTTCTGAAATTCCGGAATTGTTTGTTTGTCACCTAAAAGATCTTGCCTCATACCCGCAACGTGGATTGGCCACACTGTACTTTATAACGGAAATTTAAGTACAATTGTAGTCCGTATCAGGCAGCTTCATCCGCTTTTTCGTTTGCTGAAATACCAACATGGCCAGGTATCCATTAAAACGTAATGATAAACGGTAGTCATGCGCACACAGACATGAGAAAGATGCCCGGACAACACAAACGTGGGTTTTCTTTTCTTTTCTTTTCTTTGTTACTCTCACCGCTATTTTGTGTTCACGTTTCTTAGGCCCGGATTCGCAAACCAACCTCGGCCTTACCTCACACTTTCCTCAACTTCCTGTACTCTTTACATGAGTCATAATGTACTCTTTGCATGAGTCATAAGGGCACAAAAATCATAACAGGGAGAAAGATAAGGACAAGACTGGTTCATGAATACTGGTCCAATTTGTTTATCATGCGCAATAAAGGTTTAAAATCGACAAGAGAAACTCGAGGAAAGGGCGAGGTTGGTTTGTGAATACGCGCCTTAACCTTCCGTCCTCAAGTACGAATTTCTGTCACTTAGGGCTGCTTTCTGCCATTACAAATAAAAAAATATACTTGTCACTGGGACCTTAGAATATCGCGAACGAGCGAACTGCCTGAAACTGTCGCGAACACTCGCGGCGCGTCATCGGCCGCCAGCGCTGCGATGGGTGATGCGCGGTTCGCAGAATCCTTCAACTCAGGCGGAGCCTTCCGAGAAATTCGGAGAGAAAGTGTTTCCCGCGCCCGAATATCGAGGATACCTGAGAACGCGTCTCGAAAGAGATCGGGGTTCTGTGAAACATATGACCGCGAAAAGATCTGGCGCATGCGCTTCATCTTAGTCGATGTTTGTCTTCACCTTTTGGGCAACGAAATCTGTTTTTACGCACTATAGTTTACTAGCAGGTCATATATTGTCAGTTTAGTTCACTGTTGTACGGTCAAAGCAACTAGTTTGTACACTAAAAGCCCTTTATTTCAGTATATTGCTCTACTTCTTAATTTTTTTTTCTTCTAAAAAACTACCAGAAGGTTTACGAATGACCTGCGCGCTCACCATCGCGTACTCGTCGACTGATCTCTGCCAAGTTTCTGCAAACAAACTATACAGAAAACTTACTGCTGCAGTCAAGGCACAGTAGCAACTTCCTCGGAGAGAATTAACGCTGAAGAGGCAATTAAGAGCCACGCCAACAATCAAATAAAGAGAAAGGGCACTCACACAAACATTTACGACATGGACGCCTATGTACGAGTCGATGGAACGGTCGAAACCTGCCACTATTTCTTCACAACTAACTAACTAACTAACTAACTAACTAACTAACTAACTAACTAACTAACTAACTAACTAACTCAGTCTGGTTGATTAATAGACATAGCGCGGTTGCAAGATGTTTACGCACGGAGGTCAAAATGAAGGCAAACACAGCGGCGTGCTATGTCGCGATATACATTGTGACACTCAGTCCCGCCGGCGTACTTCGCTTTCTCGTCCCACTCAATAGATTTTCTTTTTTTTTTGTCTTTGAGACCGTTATTTTTCTGTTGCTTCACCAAGGCTGCGCCTTTCTCAACTACTTTCAATTACTTCCCTCCGGAAGCCCTCCGGGTCGAGTTTTCGCGCACCTTTTTTCACGGGCCTGCCGGGCGTGACCCTTAACGTGCGATCTCTAGCTGTGTGAGGCACGCGAGACTTAAATAGAGAGGATGGCAGCAGCGCGCGAGGACATATATACCACGGATGCAGCGCCGACGGAACGGAAAACAGAAATTCCATTTCCCAGGAGTCGTCGACGCGCAGTTTTCCCAGAAAGAATCGATTCACAATATAGAAGACGCTGCGAATTCCCCCCCTCCCTCCCCTTCCCCTCTTGCGATGGCCTAAACAAGTTGATAGAAACGAATTCCTTTTCGCTCCTTTCTTTCATATTTCGGACGTTCACGTTGAATCGACTTTCCCGGGCTTGGCCGCGTTTCGTTTTGCTTTCCTCTTCCGTCTACTTTAAGTAAATATCTACTTTTCATTTCTTATGCTCTCCTTTCATCGGACCTGTCTCGAAGCGGTGTTAACGGCGACATGTGCAGTGATCGCATTGGTGTCACAGACAGTGAAGCATGTGCACGTGTGCATGTTCGAGTCCGATCATCACTCGCGAATTTCTCCGAACTCAACTTATTTCTACAGTGTCAGATCTTGTGCATGTTTATTACACTTCATCCCATCTTTTCTTTTTACAGCCATTGAGGCTAGTACCTGCTGCATACATCTCAATTGTAAACCTTTCTCGCATATTTCTCCCGTTGATGCCTCGCCGGCGAGCGCGAGTGTAGAGCGGGCCACAATTCCTATAGCGAGACGGTATGCCAAGGTCACAAAGGAAAAACAAACTGTAGTTCCCGTTTTCTGTTCTGGTACAGACATTTTACGAAAGAAATGGTGACAAGAAGAGAAAAAAAAACTGAAGAGAAAGACATGCCAGTGACACATGCAGCGGCAAACAAGCGACAACGGCGCTTCACAAAGCACAATACGTTCTGCACACCGGCACGCGTTGCGTCGAATGCTTCTCCGCACTTGCAGTTACGAGTTCACAGAGAACTGAGTGCGCCCACAACATTGCCTAGAACTTTGCAGATCTTTCTTTTTCTCTCTGTCTCTATCACTACGGTATATGTATATATATGGGCATTGTCGGATGATCAAGTCATCTGCGTAACAATCAAGGGGCGCACACAATGTGTTAAGGCGCGCTCACGAGACAGCCAGCCGTGTCCTTCGCAGAGTGAGGTGCGCTGGGGCATCCCCAAGCAATCAAGGGCAATCACACTCGACTGCGAGGAGTGGATGCTGGCACGCGATGCAGCAGCCAAAGATGCAGTGGGGTGTTGGAGTCTGAAAGGTGGAATAAATGTACAAAGCAGCGGCTCGTTTGGGAGGGAGCCAGGGAAAAGTTCGTCTTGGTCTTTAACGACGCCCAGTAATTACACGCCGAGACCACAACCTCGAATTCACTAAAGAGCGCAAGACGCTTTCCAAGTATACCCCCCGTGGCGTTTTCGAATTCCTTCCGGCAGTCGGAAGAATACGTGGGTTTGGACCTGAAACATAACAAAGCCAGTTCGCACGACACGACGACGTAATAAGACTTCCAGAAATCATGGCGACAGCGCCAATCGCCACGATGACGATGCAGCCGCGGTTAGACGTGGCTAGGAATAGAAACAGCGCGTGAAATTCGTACGCAGGAAGAGGGGGCATGCGAGACGGCGTCGGGGTGACGCCATGGTGCAGCGCATAGCTTGCGTCTGTATTCACGAGCGAAGAAGGCAACTTCGCTGCAAAGTCACTCGGCACAAGTCGAAAACTAGAGGCACAAGTGCTTGTGTATCGGTCAATCTTTGCTCTCAGCTGTTACTGTAGAGAACAAGTCAAGCAAGGTCGAGTCAGTATTGTACGATCAGAAATTAAGAAGTCGCATACAGAAATGCTCGAGTAACGACGCGGTGAGAGCACTTTTGGTGATAAATAAAAATGGCTATAGGCACTCGGCAATAACCAGAGGGCGCGATGGAGCTGTTCTGTGTAAAGTACCTAAAAAAAGAAGTAGCGTCAACTGCACCCCTTCGCCTCTACCTCCTCTCCTAGCAACCACAGCAGCGCCTCTAGAGTTTACCGCGCCGCGCGCCCGCAATCTCGGAGGCCATGGCGAAAGCACGCGGGCGCCCTGGATGTGCCAGACGCTTGGACAGCTCGGGCACTGCTGCGCCGTGTGTTCATCGAGCGGCTGTGCCTCGGTTATGCTGAAAGGGTACGCCGGTGGCGTCTGTTCGTGGAGCGCTCGCTCGCGAAAGTGGACAAACAATATGGCGTTTGCGATACCTTCACAAAAGCTATGCACGTGAGGGGAGAGGAGCCTGCACATTGACACGAATGGCACTACTTTAGTGTTTTTCAAGGACTTTAGTTCTGTGGCGCCTCAGCACTGAAGGCAGCTATACGCCAGGGATACGAAGAAAATTGAACATTCGCTAACACACCGACACGCCCAAGTGTGTCTCCTTTTTGACCACGTGCTCAACGAACGCTTTAGTGCGTCCATTATCACCTATGCCCCCCCCCTCTCCCTTATCAAAAAAAAAAATCTGTGCCCTATAGCGGTTCCGATTTAGCCAGATCTACTACCTAGGTCGTGTGTTCTGGCGTTACCATTGGGTCTAGTAAACTGCATTGCTCACGTTCGTGTCAATGCAACAGAGGGAGACACGGATTAAGTCATTATAAAGCGTTGCGTAGCTCAACGGAAACGAACTCCAACGGGCTTATGAGGGCACAAAAAGCGATAATGAGGCCCACGCAACAAGTTTAGCGACTGGGGTACTTTTCTAAGCCTACAAAGTATAATGCGTCCCAACGTGCCATTGGCGCACAAAACGCACGTCGTCTGAAGACGAAACGGCTTCTAACGCAACGCAGAAGGAAAAATCCAGCGAACCACGACACAGCAGCGACACCATGGTTTATCAGGAAGTGCATTTTCACATGCCAACGTGTACATTTCTACAAGCCAACTGCGTAATTAACAGAAAAAAGCCAAGGAAAAGAGCCATCTAAAAGGATTTTGCGACTGGGCTCGGATCACACTCAGCAACTTTGACGCCATGCGCGTGCAAGCAACGATGCTGTGTTCCGAAACTTCGAAACAGTCCTTTGACGGACCATGATAAGCACTAGCAAGACTGCAGATAATTTGATCCCACGATCACAACACACATAAACCGCTGGCGGTGAACTTGTCAAATCACGGCCACAGCCATGTCTCAACATCCAATGCCACGGCGGCGAATATTGATAAACAAACTACACATTTGAATTCTGGAGTTTTACGCAAGTCAAAACCGTCTTACGTTTATCTATACCTGTTCCTCTTGTCAGTGTACAAGTATTAATAGCCAACAAGCCCGCAATCGGTACCATCGTCGAATTAAGTTTATGAGACATGGCGCAGTGGGAAGTTCAGGTTTAACCTTGATCACCTGGGTGCCTCATACGCTCACGCTAATAAATACACCAGAGTGTTTGACAATTATATATTATGTATTACGAGTCAAAACCACGGTATAATTCTATGGGGCACGCCTTGGTGGAGGCCTGCGAAAGTTCCGACCATTTGAAGATCTTTAATGTGCACTGACGCCTCTAGCATTTCTTCTCCACCAAAATGCGACAGCCGCGGCTGGGATCGAACCAGGAACCTTCAGACCAGCTTCCGAGTTCCGTAGAAACTGCACAACCGCGGGCCGACTACCATAGTGTTTGCTGCCGTTTTCATGCGCTGAATTACATATAAGAGGGCAGCAGACATACAACATGAAAACTCCTCATAAAAAGGCCCAATTAAGCGAGTAGACCTGCCCGTATCCTTTTTGAAATGGGGTGGCGAAGTAGCGCCGCTCAGGAACTGAATCAAGGCCACCAAAGAAAAACAAAAACGATAACCTCAGAGCGAGAAAACAGGAACTGCCTCCGCGTCGTGATCCTGGCACGTATGAGAAGGGCGGAGTCCCCGCCTATGCATCGTTCTGGGCACGACGCTACGGTATTTATAGAAGCGTGTTTCCTTTAATAGCGAGGAAGCGAAAGAGAGAAAAGGAAACATTAGGGACACCATAACGTGGGTGCAGCGGTGAGAGCGAACGCGAGGAAAATACACGCAACTCCTTTCGGCCCATTGCGTTATCGACGTGTCGCCTTTTCGCGGGACACTATTGCATATAGCCGCAACGTGCGTGAAGCGTGCGATACTGACGAACTCGGTGTTGGCCCTAACCACACGGCGCAGCCTTCGCGGCACGGCTGGAAACACTGGGATCTCGATAGATGGGTGGATGAAAAACTTTTATTGGGGTCCTGAAGGATTCCACTCCCGTTTGATTGGGGTAGGATCGCGGGCCGCTCCCACGTAGGGACGGGGAGGCCCAGCCTCACCGCCGCATTGTGCGCCTTCTGGACAGCCTTGAGTTGTTGTATGAGAACCGGACTCTTGAGCATTAAATAAAAGGTGTTTTCGGAAAATTCTTCATTTTTTTCTTAGTAAAGAGGGGCACCTCCAGAGCATGTGGTTAAAATCACTGCGATTGTGATAGTCCAGACAATGTTCTGAAATATCGGAGTAATGGCTATAGGTTACGAGGCTACGGTATGTTCTCGTCTGAAGCATGCGAAACGAGATTGCCTGTGGCCTAGACAACTTTTCGCGTGACAATGGAAAGGACCTACGGCCTAATTGACAGTGCTTCGTGATCTCGTTGAAGGTAGTCAAAATGTCCCTAAATTGAAGGGACATTCAATTCCTCTGTCTGAGAAGCACGATTCCCGGCGCGGTGAGTGATCTCGATCAACAAAAATATTTCCGTTGAAGAAACACCGCCGGACGCCATCGTTGATAACTTCACACATCCACCGTGTGAATAAACAGCTTAACGAGTTTCATGTCTGCGCTGCTAAGTTTGACGAAGAAAATGTTTAAAAACGATATAGGAGGAGAGATCGGCCTGTAAAGCGGGTTTCTAGCAGTGTAAGGAGAAAAAGGGAGAGAAACAGAAGGAAGAAGGTATGGCGATAGGTGACTGATTACGGTACAAGACGTTGTCTTGTACGGAGATGTGTACTTCGCGCGAACGTTTTAAGACCGTATAGCACACGCTTTGAAGACGCACGTCTGAGCCTGTCTCGATTTATTGATTGATATGTGGGGTTTAGCGTCGCAAAACCACCATATGGTTATGAGAGACGCCGTAGTGGAAGGCTCCGGAAATTTCGACCACCTGGGACTCTTTAACGTGTACCCAAATCTGAGCACACCGGCCCACAACATTTCCGCCTCCATCGGAAATGCAGCCGCCGCAGCCGGGATTCGAACCCGTGACCTGCGGGTCAGCAGCCGAGTACCTTAGCCACTAGACCACCGCGGCGGGGCATCTGAGCCTGTCTCGATCACTTCGTATTGTCAATAGCCACCTAAAACTTGCGTGGCCTCTACATGCTTCCAAGCACCTAAAAATTTCTCCTATTAAAAGGGCTCAGAGTCCAGTTTCCATGGGGTGAAAAGAAAGACGATCCGAGTACTTAGATTGAATTGTGCGTTAAAGAGTTTATTGTAGATAAAATCAACCCAGCATCTCCCATTACACTCTGCATACCTTGCAATCACGTAGTTCTGGCCCGTAAAACGCCAAAATTATTTTTTTACTTACTTTGAGGACCAATGTTAGAAAAAACAAATTAACGATGCAACGGCATTCGCAACCGTGTTGGCGAACCCGCTGGTGTTTTTTTTACGAGAAGCGCTTTATGTTTAACAACGATGACGGATCACTGCGAACACTATAGAATCCCGCGAAGCCGGCGCCGCCACAGACGAAACTATAGCGAGGTAAAAGCCACGTCGTCATTGTCACACCGGTCCCGTTAATTAGGGAGGCGATCGCCGGGCTAATTCCAAGAGCCGAAGTATCGGCCCCCCGAACCGCACCACGAAAGCGTGGACAATTTAGAAGTGGTCCTTTTTGGCGCGCCAGCGGACGCCGGCTGTGGCCCAAAGAACAAGTCAGAGCCGAGAGTTGATAAACAACCAAATTATATTCTCAATAATGGCAGATCGAAAACAATACACAAAAATGCACACTCCACAATAGTTGCATACAATATGTCACCAATCAAACCAATCAATCCACGTACTACACAATACAATCAGCCACACTTGAAACAACGGACACGGACAACAATACGAGCTACAATGCAGTCGCATGCATTGAACAACCAAGACACTTAAAGACTAAAGAGAGAGAAAACCTATTCAGTCCAAAGTTCTTGGAACCAAAGTCGAGATGATACTCTTCCGAGAATCACTCACTCAAAGTCCAGCCTTGTTGTCGTTCCGCAGCCCTCGAAGTTTCTCTTCCAGGAAACCTCCCGTCTTCAATTGGCCACTCTTCAAACTTCAACTCCTTCGCCGGAACACGTCGGCTTCACACACGCAGCTGTTGCCCCGCGTCTTCGCTCGATAGCGGTAAACACACACTCTTGCCTGTAGCTCGAGCCTTCACCAGCAGGTGGAAATCCTCTTCATCTCCGGCTTCGTCCCTACGGACCAAAACCTTCGCCGACTACACGGCGGAATCCCTACGCGCTCTGGCGCTCACTTCCGTCTCCTCCTGATCTCTCATCTCGGCTGCTCGGTTAAATACCTTGCGCGCGACATTCCAGACGGTTCTCGTCATTTCGTCGGCGCGATACACAGCGAAGGCTGGGGAGAGGTGCGAGACGGTTCGACTGCCCTCCCCGGAGGATGATTCAACTCGGTATGACCCCGCCCCGTTCGTTCTTGAAAAATCGCGGGCTTGCTGGGCCGCCGATGCGGGGTGAGGAGGTTCGTCTGCGACGCCACGCTTCCGCGGGGAGAGCGCGCGCCCGGCGAGCCTTGGACGTTTGCTTTCTTTTTTTTTCCTTTGACCTCGCGGCGTTTCTCCCGCCCGTTGTCGCAAGAATTTGGCAGCGCGCTCTTTTTTTAGCGCTCGTTCTGTGACAGTCATCCAGGTTGCTGCATTCGATATTAAAAAAAAAAGATACACCCACGAAAGTGAAAATAACACCTGCCAGGCTGCGAAATAGTGCGGGTTAACGACAGCAGGAGCCGGATGCGACTGGCTCAGCAATATTTCCTCGTAACAGTATACAGACACGCAGAAAAACAAAAAAAATATTTTAACGCGATAACGTTAAATATGGAGCTCGTTTAGCAGAAGCTCCGCTGTCAGCGTCGTTCGTTGTGAGCGAAAAATCAGCGCGTCCGTGAGTCAGATTCGACAAAGATGAATATAAAAAAATTGTAATAATAATAATAATAATAAACTTCGTTTCGCGTGGGAATCGAATTCAACAATTATGCGCGGTTAGCAGGTGTTGTATTACAGAGCCAAGCGCATGCTATAAACTGGTTCGAAAAAAAAATTCAACACATCGACGAGGTGAATGACGACGAGTGGGGCGAAGCGGACGGACGGACGGACGCACGAACGAATTTACTGTTGGACTGACGGGCACTTCGCCGCACTCATCATTATTCACTCCGTGAATATATGCTGCGACGCAGTTTTTATTGTCACGCAATGCAATGCAATGCAACTGGCTGCTACGACGACTACAACGACACGGGACATACGATCCACGACGTAATAAGCTTCGCCCCTAAAAAAAAAAAATCTAAATGTTATATGTAGCGCGAGGAACGTCAATACCGCACGTATTATTGCGTGGCGGAAGCTTATACGGAACTGCGCCAAGCGTCAAAACATGTGAAGTGCACAACGAGCGGTTGGTTGAAAGGCCCACCAATTACAGAGTTCAACGGGAAAATTATTTATAGTTATCAATAACTGCATAAAAAATCTGCGAAGCAGCGCAGTTGCGCGCGCTGCCTTAGAACGTGTCGCGGGTATTTCGCCAACTCTCAAAAGGAATTTCGCAACCATACCTGCTGTATATAGGCATCCTGACAGTCTGAAAGGATCAATTTTTGTGCGCCGAGGCGTCCTTTTCCCTGTGGCACGGTTTAGGTGTGCACCGAGGAGCGAAGGCAGGATAACGATTGGGAAGGCGATGTTACGCAATCGCGTTCTTCTCTTGAAAGCAATGCTCAAGCGTCCTCTAAGTTTTAGATACGGAGCATCTAATACTCGAGGCTTGTAGTGCAGCGCCGTCCGCAAGCTTCCTCCTCCTTCTTCCACCATCTGTGCATCCCTCCCTCCTCTACACACCGCGCGCGCTTCACTCCTCCACCATCTGTGCACCCTTCCTCCTCTACACACCGCGTGCGCTTCTCCTCTTCACGAACATTCGCTAGCTGTATAATGTAGCGCGCATGCGCCGTCACGCTTCGAGAACATCGGCAGCTGACGCGCGCGCATGCGCCGTCGCGCTTCGAGAACATTGGCAGCTGACGCGCGCGCATGCGCCGTTGCGCTTCTCCCCCTTCTCAAACATTCGGCAGCTGACAGTGCATGCGCCGTCGCGCTGTATATATACTCAAGGTCGGCGCTCGCTCGCTCAGTTGCCGCTCGTCGGTTGGTTTGTACGGCGCGTCGACGTCCAATGTCGCGGTGAAATGAATTCCAACGAATCCACAAACACAATGATCGACGTCCCTTCGACCAGCGCCGCCTTTTCGCATACGTGTGTACGTGTTCACTCATTTAACACCCCCTCCTACAACCACGTTAACCTATTTAGCCATGGACCCAAGTAAGTCGCAATTTAACACCCCATTTCACAACCACGTTAACCAATTTAGCCATCGACCCAAGTAAGTCGCACTTTAACACCCCGTTAACCAATTATATGCTCTGCATCCTTCTCAGTGTTCCCGCGAGGGAAGCTGCGGGCAATTTTTTATATTGAATACAATTCAGTTTTGACGGAAACGCCTTGAATATGCCTTGTATTTACTACTCATAAGGTATCGCTCGGTTTTATCGCTATGTGTATATCGTCTTCGTCTGTACAGAAAATAGTGTGGAGTCCAGTTCATTCGATACAATCTGGAGCAGACATCCCTAGGTGTCATAGCGAGCGCAGCTGCATAGGGCAGTTAGATTGTCCCTTGAATTACGCAAGAGCACAGAAAGCCTCTAAACGTTACTGAAGTATACTTGAACTCAAACAAATCTAAGCGACCGCCTGTATAGACTGGATGTGCTCGTGATTCTGTGTATCTCTTTTCCCTTCTCTTTATCTTTCTTTTCTTAACCCTTCATCCGGCTCACCCAGTGAAGTGTACATAGAGAAAAATAGGAAAAGGTAATAAAAAAGCCTATCGACGAAGTACACACTGCAACCGAACTAGATCTTGAATGGTAAGTCTTTAACACACTTCTTCCCTTATGTATATACCTCAACCTATAAAACGTGGTTTCTACGCTCGGCCAGCGATTGGCCAATTAGGAGCAACTTCCCCTTCATCTTGATTGCAGTGGCGCCTCGCGGACTACTTTCTTATTCGTGTGCCTATTCATGCTCGAAGAAGGAGGCGCCTCTACTAATGCGGTAATCAGCCCTATATGTCATCTTTCCACGACATCGGCGCCGGCCAGACAACGAATACAGGGCGACCACGTTTAGTCCCAATGATAACCCTTGCATCTACCCAGCATCGCGGCCGCCTTGCAGTGAGGGAACTCCAAGGTTGTTAACGGTCGTCTACGCGTGCATATTTAAGCACCGCGGCGACCTAGGTTCGGCAATAACCAGTGCGGCTTAACGCGCGCTTTTCTTTCCTCTCATCCAGCTCAGCGAAATTGCACAACACCACGTCGTTTGTAGCAAGCAGCAATGCCTGCAGGGGGGCATGCAGCTTCACACTCGCATCAGTGGGGAGGGGGGGGGGGGGGTAATTCACGTCGGACTGAATGCAGAAGTAGCGGGGCTTTTGAAGTTCTGCCTACATTTATAGATGGCAACATTCGCAGCTATTAAAGATGTGTAGATAGAGAAGTATGGTATATAACGATGCACATATAAGTTCGTCGCCTGTCAACGTATTATCTATGCATGGTTTATGGCATATTACACCCTGTTATAAACCAGCGCCTTATATTCGTATCAATTTTACAGCGTAAGCTGTTATGAGATCACAACTCTGGTCACGCGCAATTGTCCGCCGCCGCCACCGGAGTCCGTAACCACACCGTGCGAAATTAGAACAACAAAAAAAAAAAACTAGCACCAGAGACACAGTGGGACTCGAAACCTGGGTCTACTGGGTGCCAGCCCAGCATTTTACCATTCAGCTACACCGGTGCTTGTGACTTGTTGGCATACCTAGCACCAAAGACACAGTAGGGCTCGAACCCGTGTCCGGTGGGTACCAGCCCAGTATTCTACCACTGTTTACGCTGGTGCTTGGGACTTGTTAACAAACTTGCCTTAGGCAGGCTTGATGTCGGGAAAGCAGTCGCGTTAATAAGACTTATAAAACGTTTTAAAGCAGCGAAAGAACAACCAGTCGTTGCATAATGCAAATAGCATAACGAGTGGGCCGTCCAATGCTCCAACCTATTACGAAAGCTTGTTCTTGTTCCCCTATTAAGTGTGGCGCATACCCACTTCAGCCATAATTCCTCATCGTCGTCAGGCACTGCATGAACAATTGGCACAAAATTCCTTGCGAGTGTTTAGCGGATACCACACTTCTCAGAAGACCGACGAATAGCATAGCGAATGTCGGCCTGCTGTACCCAAAAGTTTATTATTAATGCCCTAGTGGGTATCAAGCAAGCGTGCTTGCAGTAGTTCCCCAATGAGTGTTTTGAAACTGGGGCTCTGAAAGGCCGCTCTTCTAGCTTTTGCTGTGACAGTGCTGCGCCTTCGACGCAGGCCTGGCGTTTTTTTTTTTTTTTTGAGGGGGTTTATTCTGGTTCAACTGACATGGAATGGGTAGCGTCAACCAATCGTTTTAAAGGCTCACTGAGGCTACGGAGTCATTCTTATCCTTGCCCACCGCTAATATGTAACAATTCTTGGAACTTAACGCCCTGAAACCTCGTTGTTTAGATGAGCTCCGGAAATTTCGACCAGCAGGCGTTTAACGAGCACTAAATGTGAGCTAGTTTAATAAAAATTGATAATTAGCGAAATCGGGCGTTACATTCGGAATCATTTCGATCATTTCGAATACAATGCGGTTCAAAACGCAATAACACTCAACCATCTGAGTCCTTCGTTTTATGTGAATGTCTCGTTTTCCGGTGGTTCCCAAAATCTAATCCCGCGGGTTTTTAGCGCTTTGCCGCCATCTAAATGCGGCTACTACCACCGGTATTCGATATCGCGAGCTTGCGGTCGACAATCGAGCGCCACACAACCACTAGACAACCATGGCGGGTCTTTGCGCGCCGTGTACGTGGTAGTAGTGACATTGTCAAAATGTAAGGCTATGACTGCGAGACCACGCGGTCAGTACACAACCTGAGCACCACCAAACGTGGCCTGCTAGCGACCTATAGGGTCCACTTTATATATAAGAGACCCGGTTTGGCGATATTATAATCCTGAGCGATCCATTGCGGTGTTCGTTATCCCCCGCAGACGCACCTTTGGCACAATCACTACAAGGCACTGAGTGCTCCGGAGCAAGGACATATACGAACACCACATAGCGTCATCCTCCGCTTCCCGCCAGGCGTCGTGGCGGCGAGTTATTTTCCACTCCGCGGTATATCCCCCGAAGTCTCCAAGGATCGTAGTAAACATCGCGGAAGGATTACAGCGATAACGACCGCCACGCCAAGACGCGCGGGAAAGCCACACACAGCGCCGAGGGCGTATTTCTCCACCACCACGAAGCGTAATCGCCCAGCCTCTTCCACCGCAATTACGTAGGACATAGACGTTCATCAAGCCACGTACGAAGATAGACAAACAAGAGAGACATAGAGAGAAATAGAGTACTACGTAACTGATTTCGCTTTCTCGTCATTAATGTTTTTTTTTCCCTTTCACTGCTTGCTCTCGGCAATCTTAGCGAAAACGTACGTCACATATCACGCGAAAGTGACAACGAAAAATAAAAAAAAAATATATATTGCGCTAATTGACCAAAACGCTGACGAACAAATGACCGCGCATAAGTGCGCACATGTCTCCCCCTATACCTCCACCCTCTCCGTCTCTCCCGTTGTCTTTCATACAGACGCTCTTCCAGAACTTCTTTCACTCCATCAGCGAGGATACTAATACGTCAAGTATCCATAAACGCGGAAAAAGAGACTTAAGCAGAACCATCGACCACACACAAGCCGGCATTCTCACTTTTTTTCTATCGCGCCAGAAAAGTGCATACACTTCGCGCTCACCCTATACACGATAGTTATAGCGCGAGAACAAAACGACGACACAGAGACAAGAAGGACACGAAAGACACGAGCGCTCGTGTCTTTCGTGTCCTTCTTGTCTCTGTGTCGTCGTTTTGCTCTCGCGCTATAACTATCGTCATGCCATAACAACTAGCCCAAGCTGCCAAACCCTATACACATATCTCCGTAGGCACAAACACAACACCAAACCACGCGATATGAATACCACCATATTCCCCAGCAAACGCGTTGTTTGTTCTGTAACGCGCTATAGATTTCGCGACTCTGTCCCGAGATAACGGGCATGACAACCTGGTAACCGCGAATGTTATACGAAGCTACAGACTCATTCCATGTTTGTAAACAAAGATAGGCCACTGTCAACATTATGGGTAAAATTATAGCGACGTCCGCACGTAACCTCCGCCATAAGCGCTGAGGGCTGCGATGTGCGCCAACTAACTTAACTAAGTTCCGAGACGCGACTCACATCTAACCGCGACGCAGTTCGTCGGCATACCGTTTTCTCTCTTTTTTTTTCGCGTTTCTTGACTGACAACACCACATGCACCATTGAAGAAAACCCAGCATAAACTGCGGTTGGCAGAGACTCTTTTGTCTATACCAAGACGGCGCCACCGCATTTTCGTGACGTAAGTCCGGCGGAATTTGTCTACACAAACAAGGTGCCCTTATTAAATTCCACGTCTTAGCGCGCTGTTGCGTAAACTCAAGAGGCCGCGCATACGTGTGACACGGAAATATGGGCGACTTTCTATCACCGATGACGCATCAAAAAGTTTGCCTCCGACAAAGCTTTTGAACCAGGATCAGAAACTACCCCAGAAGGCTCACCAATGGTCTACGGATGATCTGACACAAGGTTTTGCACTACTAACTATTGACTAAATAAATAAAAATAAGTTTGAAATGAAAACTTAAGTTGGCAGCTACATCTAATTCATTATAATCTCCGCGAACAATATGACACAGCCATAAGGGCCGGTATACATTGATGTCTGTGTGGCAATTACCAGTATTTACTACCTCTTTTGCAAGCGTTTCTCTGCCATGACCACGCATTAATCGTCCTGACGGATGGTGGGTAACTCGCTACAGCGACAGCGGCTTTCGTCGCTGTTATAAGACGGATGCACAATGACCAATGTCTTTGTAAGCACAGTCATCACGGTTCTCATAATCACTCGCCGAGTGATAACTCAGGCAGGTCTTGCAGAAGTGCTTGTCGTAATTGCACCCATAGGCTTGCGTAGGGGCTTTCCATTAAGCGGGGAGTAAGGAGGGGGGGGGAGGGCAAGCTTTATCCAGCTGCCTTTTCCGCCCTCTTTTCGCGTCATTCGAATGAAAACAAGTGTTGCAATAAATGTAAAAAAAAGGGAAAAGGAAAGACGTGATTAATGCTTCTCACAACGGCAAGCCTTTAAGTCCTTGGGGAGGGGGATGGGGCAGAGTTGGGAAGTAAACAGTTCTTGCTTGTAAAGCAACATCAGTGGTTCTAAACCTAACCATTCGTCAAAAAAAAGAAAGAAAGAAAGAAACGAACGGCCATAACCCTGCACTTCAAACAATGGCAGAACAGGTCCGATAGATTAGATGTATACGGCCCAGACTTGGCGCCCCCGTCAGATGATTCGGGTCATCTAATCTAACTAGACCTTCGGGCCAGCAGTTAAGCACCAGAACCAACGCGGCGAGTTCAAGAGATGACGCTGGACATGTATGTCGACGGCTAGCTGACACGATAAAGCAGCAGCTGTAGGTTGCTAAAGGGGAGGTGGGGGAAGGAGGAGGGCATAAGAGGCCGATTGCGAGAAATTGGAATTTTATTTCAACCATTCACTTGCCGTACTTTTCAATGTGTAAGACGCGCTGCTTTTGTGAACGTCGATCGCAATGCGGCTTCGCGACGGTTGATTCAAGTCGAAAACAGGCAAGGACATTGTCGAAGAAAAAACGTTTCGAGACGCACGATCAAGCTATACGAGTTGGTCGAGACTGCACTTTCACTACATCAATTCGTGACAATATTTGACAAAGTTGATAGGTTTGTGAAAGTGCACATTTGCTTAAACAACACGGAGCGACCAAGTGCACTGTTACGAATGGCACGCACAGAAGGGCTACAAACCAGGGGAACTGATTAGCATGTACACAACCATACAATACTGCTCGACGCTCGAGATACGTGTGATGCCTGCTGTTCTGGAGCATCTGCTTTTTGTTTCACACACGAAGCACGTAAATGTGACAAGACATGTTGTTCTTGTCATTTGTGTATATCACCCCCGCTTGTTCGAATGATGTACGTTTTTTTAAAGAAAGTGTCTTGTTTATTTCCGTTAGTACCGCAATCGTGTCACGTATTTTTATTATGCTTAACTCGATTTTAGTTCATCTTTTCTTATTTGTCGGGTACATTTTTATCATTGTTTCCCTTGTACTAATTCATGCACTTTTTTTTTACCGGAAACGTTGTTGCGCGTAGAAAAAAAAAAGCAAAAAATCCACAGCAGTGTGAAAAGATGTACAAATACGAATTAATAAGGTTAACGCGACTAACACAGTACCTTAGAAGTGTGGTAGTTTGGGCTAGTTGGTATGACATGACCTTAGTTATAGCGCGAGAACAGAACGACTACAAAGAGACAAGCGCTCGTGTCCTTCTTGTGTCTTTGTCGTCGTTCTGTTGTCGCGCTATAACTTACGTCACGTTAACGCAGTACCACCATAACTTCCGTCTGACGTTATGGCGGATGCCGCGCAGATACGTGAGGAAGAGTAAATAACAGCGCGTTTTGCGCATAGGTGAGGAGTAATGAAGTAGAGGAGTTATTGCACCCACCGGCGCTGCTGCCAGCTTGCGGTTCCTCTTCATCCTTGTGCGGCATCGCGAAACCAGACACTACAATCGACAATCACAGTGGTTCGTGCACTGTCCAGGAGCGAAGGCCACCGGACCTCAGACCCGACACAAAACAAAGATCGGTCACTGCTCCCTGTATATATATGCCTCTAGATTCTTCTGACTATGCGCAGGGTTGCTTCCCCGTCCCAGTTGCAATGACTACACAGCGCACGTGTACAGACTTCCCTAGACACGAAAACACGGAGGGGCTCGAAGAGCGACAAGCGTGCACGCCGGCGTATGCAGGCGGGAACAGAGAACAGGCACAGCACAAGAACCGGAGATGCGACTGGAAGCGAAGCGCAACCAAAACAAAGAAGATGCCGTCGCGCCACTCGTAGGCATCTACACCACTGTGTAGCGGAGGAGCGAGCGGAACACGAGAACGCGTCCAGGTCGCACCGCTCCGAGCGGAAGCTCCGGCAGAACTGGAGTGCTGACGAGGGAGCGTCCGCAAGAGACACAACTGAGCGAGGAGGATCGCCGTGACGAAAGCTGCGCAGGCAGACTCGCGATGCGTCCGCAGCCGGCGACGTGCCGTTCCCCTCCACGACCCGCCTTCGACGAGACCCAGACGCGACGTCGCGCCCTCCCGACCGACGTACTACGCCGACGAGGACGGCGTCGTTTTTTTCTTGCTCCTGCGACGGCCACACGTGAGCGAAAAAGAAAAGCGGGCTGGAAGCCAACGATGCCCGGCCTCCCTCGGCCTCCGCAGAGCAGCCCTTCCGCTTTCTTTGGCCCACGACCACCGAGCGACGCTCACCGCCACGTATAAGAAGCGTCGTCCGCTTACCTGTCGGGCAACAACAGCACGGATGAGCAAGAGCATATCTCGGCATTATTTTAGGTGTCGTGCTTGTCAGAATCTGCTTACGGTAAATTTCAAGGTGTCGAAACACAGTAGTTCGCTAAACCTTACCCATTACTTACGGATCTACGGGTGTGGGTGATCAACACCCCCCCCCCCCCCTTTCTTCGGAAATAAAAAGAAAGTTACAGCCTTACACACACACACACACATATATATATATATATATATATATATATATATATATATATATATATATATATATATATATATATATATATACATATATATATATTTATTTATTTATTTATTTATTTATTTATTGCCAAGAACTGCTAAGGAGGTTCTCTTCCTCGTCACCTCATCCCACGGAATGCATTTCTATCGGTCGATCTTGTACAAGGAGGAGGTTAAAGTAACATTGATGGCCACGTATGATGCCACTATTTGTCGCGAAAAGTCACTGCCCTTTGATAGGCGAAGCTGAGCCGGAGGAGTGTATGCATCACAAATAGCATGGCGACGAAGGCATACCACGAGGCGTAATGTGCGTATTTGTGCGTGCCAACGTGTGTACGACTTGTAATTGCTTACCTATATTTTGCTGATAACAAAAGCTTCGGGCCTTCGATTCCGTTATGGGGCGGTTGTTGCGTGCTTCACGCGTTCTCTATTATTTCCAATGGAACAGATGTTCACGTTCCAACATATATACCTACAAGGGCAACGACACAGACGACAATTGGTTCCTACAAGAATGCGAAGCGAGTAGACAGAGAAAGAGTAGAGAAACAAAAAAGAAAATCACCGTGTCGCCAGCTCTCGAGGCACGCACAAAGCGAGGCGCCCAAGTGCAGCGGTAGGGTTAGCTAATGCACGCACCCATAATGTCTCGACCAGACCGTGAGTCCGACCGCCAGAGGTCCCCGTCGACACGCCCAAACCACACAAAACGTGTGGAGAAAGAAGAGCAGGTAGAAAAAAGGAAAGAGGATAAAAACAATGCAAGCTAATGATTCGCAAGCCATATTTCATCGCTCAAGACTCCCTACAGACTTCTCAACTTGTACAAGAACAAAAACGACGCAACAAGGTCATGTTCATGCACTTCATAAATATGAAGCAATATTACATTAATTACATCGTGCGATCACTCCAGAAAGCACTACCCACAATATAATAGTTACTCGCACACGAAGAAACTCCGGCGATTTTTCGATTTTCACCAATTTCAATGTAGAATTCAACATATCTTCTCTTCGAAACCCTGACGATATATTTCAAGTTATACAACCGTACGCCAATAACTTATTTCGAATATGAATTTTAATGATTGGTAGCCAATTCCGGAAGAAGCCTGTAAACGCGGGCCACCCTGTGCACGTGACGTACTGCACAGTCTTTCACACTTTGAAAAATCTCGCTCGCGATGCGGCCAGCGCGGCAACGCGCATCGGCAGCATATCGCGCGGTGCATGCATATAGCTGAACGGTTGAACCGTGTCCTCGGCTACGGCAGCGTGCATGCACAGGCCGCATTGTCGGGCAGCGGGCTGATTTCATCGTTACTGTAGGAACTGGGCTGATACCGCTCATCGCGTCACCGGATGACTCACGGCCATCCAAAATAAGTGCCACCATTGCTGCCTATGGGGACATGACGAGGTGCTAAGCGAAGTTGGAAGCTTCACGCGTGCATTTCGGCACCGGCGAGTGAGTGCTGCCTCATGTAACGAATGTCGACGAGAAGAAGCACGTTCAGGTCGTTATCTTGAGCTACAACATTCCTGAACTCGTTGATTTGATTGATTGATTTGTGGGGTTTAACGTCCCAAAACCACCATATGATTATGAGAGACGCCGAAGTGGAGGGCTCCGGAAATTTCGACCACCTGGGGTTCTTTAACGTGCACCCAAATCTGAGTACACGGGCCTACAACATTTCCGCCTCCATCTTCCTGAACTCGTTCTCGTTTGTTTTATTGTGTAGAACCTGCATAGCTGCTCGGCTGTCTCTATAGAGTGCTTCGTTTTTCTTTAACGTGAAATTTATACCGAGCACGGTATACGTGCTCACTATGGTCTTCCCCGTCGAAGTGTACTGCGGTGCACACACAAAGAAGAAATATACGTGAACGCACTCAGTACCACGGCGTTTGGAACGAACAACCAACGTATATGCTGCGTGAAATACTGTTTCTAGAAACCCAGTAATCTTCAATCAAGACTGACAGGTTGGCATCGCACAACGTTTAGCTCAGAATATCGGCCTAGTTGCCGCAGCAAAGATGGAATAATCGGCCTACCCGACAATGTGGCCAACGCGTACCGTTGTCGCAGATGGTATATAGGGCTCAACACCACGCTCCCCAAGCGCAGGCATGCGCGAGCTGCTGCCGGTGCGCGACTGCAGCTCTGGCCACACCGCGATGCAATGCGCTCCGAGATATCCTCACAGTGTGAAGCAGACGTTACCACTCTTTTCCAACCACGCGTCACCTAACATATATATATATATATATATATATATATATATATATATATATATATATATATATATATATATATATATATATATATGTATACGGATCCAGCATGTTGCAACTTTCACCGAAGAAGTATAGTTGCGGCATTCACGCGCGGTTCGATTCCTCGCGACGTCTCTTGGCCTGGTTGACCAGCGAGTCAAGAACGACTTTTCTCCGGCATTAAAGCTTTTAACTCCTCTACCGAAGGCGTTTGTATCTTCACAGCAATCACTTTATTCTACGAAGCGACGACGACGCACAGTTCGCTCTTGTCAGCTGCATAGCGTGCCAGTCGTCGTTGCCAAAGGGCCTTGCAGTATGCACTCACAATATTGAGCAACGAGGAGATCAATGTGGGGGCACGTCAGCTACCTCAAGCGTCGGCGGGTCGAAGTCGAAACGCGATGCTTCCGTTCTCAGACAGTAGCTGCAATCAACGTTGAACTTGTCATTAGTATAGGGTCAAGACGGGCTGGCACAGCTTGATTGCACGTCGACGACATCACCAGCTTGCTTTACACGTGATAGAAGATGCACGTATTGCTATGTTCACACCCTCGCCAGCATTTAACAAATTTGTGACGTCATCGCATATCCAGCACGAAGCAGCTCCCTGTTTCGGTTTTGTTGGATCTGACTAATGATTTATTGCTTAATTATTACTATTGGTGAACCTCTCGGCGAAAAATGAACCACCCTAGCTGTTGACTGTTAATACCATTTGAAAACTGCATTATCTCGATATGGTCGAAAATGCATCGAAGTTCCCCTTTGAAAGCTAAAATCGACATCTAATTTAGATTCATGGCGTATGTGTCTTGTATCACACCGCAAGGTTCACCTTGAACTTAAAGAAGCCCTGCCGGGCATAAGTTACAGTGCAGTGCATTATTGTCTTGGGACAAGGAGTGTACGAACGCACGCTTTCCCGATGCCACATCTGGGCCTATTGTGCTTAGGCTAACTGAACGGACTCAGTTATACCCTGAGAGGAAACCGGACGTGAGTTAAGCCGCATAGCGTCACGGTTTAGCGACCAGGCATGACTGGCGCCGACGAAAAAGTCACGTTTTCCTGAGAGTCGGAAAAATAAACCATTTGGAGGCACAGCACTCGTCTTCGGTAACTGAAGCTTTGCCCCGCACTACACAAATCGCGAAACGCCCGATACAGCACGAGCGAGCAGCCTGGGCTGCAACCACGCTCTGGTAGAACGGCGAGACTGAGTGTTCCGCAATTCGACGCAGCGCCCTACACAAAATGAGGTGTAGGAGAGCGGGGGCCTGTTGGTTGCGGCACCCGCTGCTACGTGCAAATTACAGTCTTCTGACCTGTAATTATCCTACGCAATTGTAATACAGTTAGCTTATAATCATTCAACGTCTCCTGACGAATACTTCATCCCCATCAAGCTACATCACCAATCACCTATTACGTCAGCTTCACGGACGAAAAAGAACCTTTGCTACCAGTATGTGCAGGTGTTTCTTCAGACACCATTTATACATATGGAAGTACCGACGGGATAAATCTGCAGCCTCTGCAAGTAATAATTACAGAGCACACTTAGACAACTTAATTATCCTATCACACGCAGTAAGCGACAAGCGATGAACATCAACAGACGGTAAATAATTGGAACCTACAGAATAAACCTATTCGAACATGTTGACTTCGCGATAGCAACCACGCATTACCCAGCTCGCACAATCCGCCAAAGCACACATGAATAGGCAGCCTTCAACTTCGGCATTTATTCTATTTAAATGCAACCACAACAACGCGATCAACATCGCCCCGAATAATAATTTCAGATCCTAAAATATACTAATGCAAAAACATGTGGCTTGGTACTGGACATGGGTGCAGGACATCTGTGATATTTTGACGTCAGAGGAATTCACAACTCAACAGATGCCACATTTTTCTATGTACCACATATGCAAATCGGAGAGCAGTGCGGTAAGGAATGCGACGAGTGCTGCCAAGACTTCCCTTTCGATGTGTTTCATATAAAACACACAAGGTCAACAAAACAAGAATCACAAACACTTTTGATGCATGTCGCGCTTAGTTTACGTACAACTACGGAAGGTATAGCAAAAACAAAAAAAAAACAAAAAAAAACAACGCGCACGGGTGCGCATACAGCGCTGCAATAGCGCGAACGTTGCACGCCTGCGCGGCAGCGTCAGCGGCCCTTTTCTCCGCGCCATGCAGTCGCGCACGTGACGTGTAGCTATAGCGGGGGAACTCGCTCGGCAATTTTAGTGCTACACGACGCATGCAGCGCAGCTGGGAGCTTTTGGAATTCGGACTGCGAAGCCTCACAGCTCCTGCTCGGCACGTTGTCAAAATCGTTCTTCGTGGCTAACGACCAGACCCCGCATAATGCATGACTAATGGATGGACGGCCACAGCGGCAAGTCAGAACGAGGATAGTACGTGCCTACCGACACGTATATACAACGGCCGCGAATTAATGCACGGCGTTACAGCAACCACGGAGATAAGTATACGTTCTGGAAGGCTTAACAATAATTGCCGAGTTTTCACGCCCCAGAACAACGCCGTAAGAAGAGGGCTGCAGAAACGTCGACTCCATGGAGTTCCTTAACGTGCCCCAAAATGCAAGTATACACTGGCCTCTATAGCATTCTACCTCCATCTAAATGAGGCCGCCATAGCCGGCCGGGATTCGATCCCGCGACCTTCGAGACAGCAGTCAAGCATCATAAGCACTCGATCACCGCGGCCTATAACTCTAACCGGATAGAGCATCTGCTTTATACCGATGTTGCCATTAATGCGAGCCAATTTCAGTGACTCGAGTCATGGTTATATCCTATATAACTCGTGTATGAGCTTTAGAGCTCATTGGTGCGTGAGTTATTCGGCCCGAAGCCACTCACAGTGCGTGCAAGTGATGCCCACAGCCCTATTTTATGTTTGTAAACAGCGGTAGACGCCGTCGACATACCGAGGCGCTTGTAGCGACGTCGCATGCAGCGCACAGGCGCCTTATAACCGCACGATCATAAAGGGCGGTGCGGCAAGCTTTAGGCTTGGCCGAGCCTGCGCGCCGCGACGTCGCTACAAGCTAGCTCCTCGGTATGTCGACGTCCTCTACAGCTGTGTACAAACATGGAATAGGCCTGTAACCTAACTAGACGAAGAAGTCTCGCGGAAACCGAGCAACAACAACATAAAAAAAGAGCAACCCAAACAGCGCGAGCCGGGCAGATTCCTTTCCTTCATTGCGCAGTGGTCGACGAGAAGTCGTCTCGCTCTAGGAAGATGTGCTTTCGCGCACGCAAACCCGCGCGATAGTCAGGGGCACTCCGAGCAGAGCACGTACGATTGAGTGCGAAGAAGCACCGCGGGGCACGCTGCCGCTCACGCTGCCGCTCACGCTGCCGCGGGGCACGCTGCCTCTGTGTCCGCGGCTCACTAGCATACGTGTCTGCGGCTCACTAGCATACGCGGCAAACAGCATACATGACGAGTACGGCCGAATGTTTATTATTATTATTATTATTATTATTATTATTATTATTATTATTATTATTATTATTATTATTATTATTATTAGTGATGCTCTCAGTTGGTTGGAATTTATGCCATTTACGACGACTCCCTTCGGGCTTGCAAAATTACACATGCCACAATGTTTGCGACTAAGAAGCTGCTTAATGCGATCAGATTAGTAACCGATTACGTTGGTTGATTGTTAAAAAATATATAATTGGTTTTGTGGAGTTAGCTGATACGGGCTCTGGTCTCTCTAGTCGGGAGGTTTAGGTCTTGCCTAGACACCGCTTTACGGACCTGCTAGACGGCCCAGATTTGACCGGCAAACACTAAGCTGTGCAGGGCATCGATGAAACACACCAAGAAAAAGTCGGAAGTAAGCCTTTAACATTTGCTTCACATTCCATCACATTTTACAGCAGGTTCAATACAGCAAACCTTGCAGGTGTTGTCGTGACAGATACGAAGATAAAATGATATGCGCTTTCGGACTTGGATGAGCAGTAGTCTGTGCAGCTACCGCCAGATGGTGAATTGGGCTCTGCATAAGATAGGCTGCACAACTGTTTGCCCAAACAGGATCAGCGCTTGTGGAGCTCATGAACTCACTCCATGGTTAACGTGCGACGAACTACGTGCAAGTCATTTCGACCCAATTTTATATACAGCGCACGCGTGCGTCCCCTAGCTCCACACATCTCGCAGGCATGACACATGCTGTCGAGAATGCCCGTCACAGTGACGCGCCGACATATTGTTTGGTCGCAGCAGAGGCTAAACCCACAACGCCGTCGCCAAACAGCTGCGCAGTCCCGCGACCGAGGGATCGTGCCAACGACATTGCTCATCATTGAAACAGCAGTTTTCAATGTCTGCTGGGATATATATCAGAGTTTCCATCCGCGGAGTCCAGCATCTTCGAACGCACAGCTGCAATGTAGGCTTGCATGCCAACACGCAATATTTTCCGGCGCGGGACAGGAACGTAAACAGCAGCAACAGAAATAGAACGCGCGTCTTCCCAGCGCCTGTTTCGCGCTTCGTGGGGCAATGCATCGTGTTAAGTCGACTGCGCATTCTAGCAGAGCGTCGCGAGCAGCGTCTCCCTCTATCTCTCTCTCTCGAGCTCACTGACCCACTACAAAATCGACAAAACGTGACAACGAAAGAAATGACAAATGCTATACATTCATTCGATAAAGTAGAAGCATGGGGGACGATTCCGGCCGTTATTCGCATGGATTAACAGTTCTCGAAAGCGCTAGGAGATTCCTTTCGCAGGCCAGAAAGGTGACGATCTTCCAGCGAAATCGCAGAATGGCTGAAATCACGTACGCCAGGGAAACACTGACCACAGTGTTGAATTGGATTGCGGTCCTCATGCGAACCCTTCTGTGCACAGGGTGAACTCCTTCTTCGTCTCACATTTCCTCCCTTTCTACGCCCCACCAAGTTCAAATGTAGGGTAAAAAAACGTGCAGGCGCTCGCCAGCTGGACCTCTAGGAATTTCCCCTTGCTTACTCTCTCTTTACGAGGTGGGTGTGGAGGAATATTCGTTGGAGACTCTACGCAATTTCCGCGATCAATGCTCAAGAGTAGACGAATCAATGCCTGGAAAAGGGACAGGCATTTGGAAGTGTTACACAGGAAAAGGCGCTCTGATATATAGAATCGGCAATTCCGCAGCCTCGGGACTTAGCGGGCAAAACAACTGAACCAAAACTCCGGCAGAGGTCTTCGTACTGCAGTGACCATAGTGTACACAGTTCGCAAACGTAATGTTGAGGCACGGATTAGACACCTTCGATCAAATAACCACAAACGACCAACGCCTAAAGCTCTTTGGTCTCGGGTAAATAGCTTATATGCGGGGCATATCTTGGCTAGACCAATGTTTTCCTACAGCGGTGTAGCCCTACCATGGCTAAGACACGGAGACGCAAAAAAAAAAAAAGATGTGCGAGGGGAAGAGAGGGGGGACAAAGCGCAGTTTCGCTGAAAGACCACTACGTCACCAAGCAATTAAAAAACACAATCAAGGCGCGCGCGCGGAGTAAATATGCGCGTTAAGGGCGGCCTTCGCGCGCTGCAGCGTCAAGAAGGCTGGCTGGCAGCGCATTGAGGCTCCAGCGTCGTCGACTCCGTCGCCCCCTACGAAAATAGCTGAGCGAGCGGCGCGCCACTGACTCGCGCACCCTTCTCCGAGTATACACTGCACTCGTGTTTACCTGTTTACTCCGCGACGACCCCACTCCGTCTATTGCGATAAGCCCCACACACGGAGAAAAACCGCGCGGCGCGTGGATTCCGGCGAGCATCCGCAATGCTCCTCGAATACGTTGCAAAAGTATAAAGGCATCGACCCTTTCGCTCAAGCAAACCGCGCTGCAAGTCTATGTCGAGCGATTAGAAGCGAATGAGGCCGGAGCATGAAAAAAAGAGCAGTGACGGAAACAGGCTTGGCTTCGGCTTGGCCGCAGCTGATGTCTTCCGACAGGCTGCGGGTCTATAATAGTGCGGGCGCAGCCCTTTCCCGTCTGCACAGCCCTCGAAAGTGTTTACGCGGCTGTCCGAGACTTGGCAGCCGTGTTGCTTGGATTCTCTGCCGGCGAAGCTTTAGTGTTTTACAACGGTATATCAATGGGTACCGGCAAAAAAGCAAATACATCTGGTTAACGATGTATACAGTCGAGAGTATGGGAGTGCGTGCCGCACGTATGGTGCTTTCCGCGACGCCTACGTATACAGATGTGCCGCCCAGTGTGCTACCTCATCGCTACGCCATTGATTAAGAGCATAGAGCACGTGCATTTTAATTGTGTGCCTCTCAGCACTCGATGACAGACGTACGCAGGTGCGCGGTTGACGTTATACGCAAAAGACCAGCCATATGTATGTAGCTTTTATGAGTAACGGATTTCGATGTAAAGCGTATTTTATCAGTTCGATTTCCTCAATTCTTGAACCCACACGGTACGCACAAGAAAATCCCTCATAATCACACACACTATAGATCCAAGCAGCCCAACACTTTCACCCCATATTTTGGACGTACCATATAGTTCAACAATGCATTTTTTTTGTTTAGCACAATAAACAACCGGGATTGCTTGCCTTAGCCAATTGTATTCGCTATTGATTCACATCGCCTTACAATCCTGTGCGCATTAACTTTCTGGTAATCCTCACTGTTTGCACACGTGAAAGTTCCGCAGAAACACAAAGAAACGACTCGGAGGCGGTGACAAACATCGAAAGCGCAATAAGTTCACGCCAACGTCATTATTTCTCTCACGAAATACGTACAAAACGAGATGCAACAACTCGATCACAAACAACAGCTGAAATTGAACGTTTCACGAGTTCTGCTACGTTTTCAATGTCTGCTCACAAACTCTAATAGCATTCTTGATTGAACTACATGGGACATCGTGGAAAGCTTTCGACGCGAAATCCAAAACTCGATCTCCTCGCCAACGTAAACAAGGGAGCGGATGCAGCGACCCGATTTATCAAGAAAAAAAAAGCGAGTACCCATTCTGTTGTTATACAGCGGTCTATCTTATACAGCCCAATGACTCGCCGGAAGCCTATCATCTTCGCAAACACAGCACAGAAACCGTCGATTCTGTTGCACGCCCTTAAGTTGCCCGGATGGAGAAAGTTTCTGCGGCAGTGTTTTTCCACCCTGTTCGCAGCGGCTAGCAATTAATTAAAAGTTTCCAAACGAGCTTGGCACGGATCCTCCCATTAGTTGTAGCCCAACTTCAAAGTAGTCCTTCACTTCATTAGAAGCCTTTGTAGCATCCGCCTCGGACGGGACGTTTTCGCGTGGCCGACGATACGATCCTCCCACTCGTTAATGTTAAACCGAGCCTTAACGCAATCAATTCCTGCGGTAGATTTTAAATGATCGATTCCCGAGGCACGCTTTTCTTGCAGTCGTTAGCGACTCCGCCTATATGTTCTTTACAGTGAAAGTACTACATACATACATACATACATACATACATACATACATACATACATACATACATACATACATACATACATACATATGGTGTAAAGTGTTTAAAAAGCATGAGACAAGAAAAAGCTTAAAAGTTCCGCTGCTTCGGCAGGCAGCCTTGCGAGTATTACCGACCTTTTCCAAAATGCGGTAACGCCGCCTGTACTGTGCAGTTCAACCGAATACAGTTGCAAATTGTTGGTAAATTCAGTTTTCTCAGACATAGCGGTCTCTAAACTTCTGACGCCAACTGCACGTACATAAAATGAACAGCTAGCGCACACCATACTGCGAGATAACGGTATACGATAGGGAAACGATAAGACTGCACGGAATAGCAGTATAACCTTTAGACAGAAATTGAGAACATAAGCTCGAAGCTCCATTACAAAGTTAAGACAATCATGGCACATTTTGCAGGGGTCGGTATCCTGCGGCCCACAGGGTAGTATTATGCGCCCCCCCCCTTCTCCTACCCTTTCCCTTGTCAATTCATATCTGAAGGCCGATATGTGTTTTCACTTAAATTTAATTTTCGCTTGTAACTTGATGTTTCAATTGCAACTTTCTGACTTGCGTGCAGACAATAAGTGTGATTTCTGATACAGTGTTGCAAATTATTGTCAGTTCAGGAGAGATGCTTGTTGATCAAGTTGATACAGACATAGTTTTTACAAAAGAAGCCACAAAACTTCGAAATCAGAAAAAGCATAGCAGCAGAAACAGAAACACGTCTCTGTTTTTTGTCTCTGTTGCTGCTGCTCTGCTTTTTCCGATTTCGACATTTTGTCGCTTCTTTTGTAGTGAACCAAATATTCTCAATTCAACGGATTCTAACGCTTTGTCTGCGAAGCACGCTCCTCCACCCCTTCCTTCCCTTATTTGCCCTCCTCCGGCCCGCCGCTGTGTCGGATTCGTTTAAATGGGCCTTCCACCTCAAAAGGTTGCCGAATTCAGGTGTACTGGATTGCGTTATTCGACAGTTTTGGAGAAGAAAAGGAGACCATAAAGAGGATTGTTTTTGCGAAGTGAAGATATAAAGTTGAGAGAATCAGTATCGACCCGCGCGTTCCAGCTGGTGCAGATGCAGCACTTCAGGCAGCACATGGTTAGCAAGAAGCGGTCCAAGATTTCGCAAAAAACGTACCAGGACGAAAGATTCAACCTGCGCGCTAAAAGCTCGATGGCGCGCGCGCTAACGTAAAACTACACCAAGCGTCCTGGCAAATGCTCAGGTGTCACGTCACGTCGCGTCGTGGTAGGAAACAGGATGCCCCGTTTATAAGGACCCACTGACGCAATTGGAACGGGTGCGGAGTTTGCGCGGAGCTTTTTCTGCCGCGTTGCCATGACGAAGGAGACACTAGATACACCATTAACTATATCAAAACACACGCCCCGCCATCCTACGGCGCATCGGCGCCGCCTATATTTAATTCGATATTAAGGCTTCAGCGCGCCAACTAAGGTATGCTGCCAATATAAGTGCGCAACCACATTTCAAAGGCCACAGAAAATAACGGCATGCATGAAATCCCACACGTGGGCTGGTCAAAGAGACGTAACAGAAAAGTGACAAAATAAAAAAAATTAAAAAAAAACGCATTTTGTTGAATACTGTTATGCCCGAGGCATGGTCCTCGTTCGGCAGCGCTTCTTCCCACAAGAGCGAGCGCAGTTCAAACAAACTCTCCCCCCTACCCCCCCCCTCCCAGCGCCACCTTCCACGCAGACGCCAGCGAGCCACGTGCAGTTCCGGCAAAGGCTTCGCCTCCACCGCCCAGCCACCGTGCACTTCCGGGGAAAGCTGCGCCTCCTCCGCCGAGCCCCGGGAACTGGTTTCAGAGAAAAGACCAAAACGTGATGTGAGGCCGTGCCGGCCCGATGTTTGAGAATTTTAGCCCCAGCCGACGTCATCGTGCTGGCTGGCTCTGTACAAACGATAAACTTCTGCTATAAACGTTGCTATACCTGTTTTGTTTTACAAAACGTTTGCCTTCCTATTACGCCTCTGGGCGAAGGCTTCAGCGAAGTCCGTTCGACTACTCGCCGCTCTCGGCTACCGCTACCATCGCAACACAGCGAATTCCTAACAGTGATGGCAGCGGCTGGATGCCATAAAACCCGAATTCCTCAGAGTGGTGGTAGCGGCGGGATGCCACCAAACCCGAACTCATAACAATACTGAGGGACTTAGGTACGAACACTATAATAGTGACAGTTTTGAGAAATAAGCGAAAAACATACGAAACCTGCTTAAGCTATAGCATTAAGTCGGCTGAACTCGAGACAGCCGGTCATTTTCCAGGGTCCACGTAAAAATTCTTAGAACATGACCATGTGCGTCGATTACAGACTGGAGGTCGACAGGTCCCCGTCGGAAGACGAGCATTCTCCGACTTTTTCACCCACTTCTCCGTTTCCTCCAACGTTGGGTAACTAACGGGCCAGACAAACGTGTTTCCTTGCTTCCCTTTCGCGATAGACTTTAAATTATTATAATAATAAAGCGGTTTGAACGACAGAATAAAGCTGCCAGGACGAATACTCATAGAAAAAAAATTAAGATCACACGGTCTCTTACGCCTTCACATTGGACAACTAAAGACGAGTCATTCAATGTGGCTATTTATTCATTAACCTTATATTGACATCCAATTAGGAGTCCCTAGTTTTGCTTTAGCTAATTGCAAGAGTGCTCAATGGGCTTTGGTTATTGTCGCGTTACTAACTTTAGCTACTTAAATTCCACCGAAGCAACGACTAACAAACAAGAATCTGAATTGACAAACAAGCGTCGCCGACTCCTTGTCGCAGCATTTTGAACGATACAAGGCAGGGGAGTAGCGAGAATTTTTTTTTTTTCAGCGAAAGGGGCGGGGGGTGTCCTTTTTTATTTCAAGGAGGGCACCCCCTTAAAATGGTCAATTTTCGCTTTGTACGCTATGGCGAAAGAGTTTAGGGGGGCAGAGGCGGTGCACGGGCCAGATGTGTCACCCCGTGGCTGAGCCCCTGATACAAGGTTTCTTTATTAATAATCTCGCTGCTCAACTAAATAATCAATAGCTAAGAATAATCTTAGAGACAGAATGCCTATAGAGGCAGCATACATCAGATCAGCTGGAACTCGTGAGGTTTTAGCGCGCAATCATTGGGCGAAAAAAGAGAAAAGAAGCTGGTGAGGGTCGAATTAAACGAGTCCCTCGTCTTCGCGTTAAAAAAAAAAACAGTTTTCCTTCTATAAAATTCGCGAACTCAAATAAAAAAAAGACGCCGAATTAACGGGAGTCGAACATATTCTGCACAAAGGGCCAAGCGTTGTTGTGCGCTATACGCCCGCTCCACGTATCGACTTTTCTCCCGAGACGACCGAAGGCTGTAGAGATGCGGACACAGGAAACCAACCAATTGCTTCCCTCGATTTCCTCTGCAAGATAGAAAGAACTGATTCGTGCGAAGCGGTCATCACCGCAATTCTGCGGATGCTGCTGCTGTTGCTGCAATTGCTGGAGACGCCGTTGCCGTCGACACGAGAAGGGCCGCCGGACACCGAGCGATCAGCACGCCACCACTTCTCCATCAACATTTTTCTTTCTTTGCTTTTCTTGTTTGGAAGCCCTAGCCAGCGCTGAACAACACGCCAAGATGCCAGCTGCGCATGTCCCATGCACCACGACCGAACACAGATTCACCCTAGTTCGTTGCTGCTTCATTGAGGGAGGCGCACGTGTCTGCGGTCCTTGTGTGTTGTATAGAAAAAAGAGCGTAAGAGGATGATGATGATGATGACGACGACGATGATGATGATGATGGCGGCCTCGTATTGATGGCGCTCACCCACAAAGGGTGATGGGCCAAGAACTCGGCGGCAGGGTGCTTCAAGTAAAGGTCTGTGAAACGAAATCAAGCTGGAACTCTAATTTAAAAATAAAACACCAAATGAATGAAAATGCTTAAAGTTACCAAAAGGTCAGACCATCCGAGCCTCCCGACGAAATGAATGAATGCAATACATTATTTGAACCCCTGACGAAAGTAACAACAGATTTTAAACCAAGAATAAGAATAGGTGAAAGTAGATTAACACAGTAATATTTTTTACGTGTTCGAAGACAATAGAGCGGACATCCCTACAGAAAAAAAAAACGCTGAATAAGCGTGTACGTCTGGCCACCCGTAGACTGCAGTTTACTTTTTGAAGAAGAAGAGCCTGGAAGCTGTGGCACACAGGCACGCTGGGGGATTGACCAAGAACAGGGTATACAGTTCTAACGAAATACTACTATTTTGATACCAAGGAAAGAAGAAGATTACAATACTTATGAGAATAGACTGATCAGCATAAAGCATTCGGCACTACAGTGAAGTAACAATATTTTACTCATGCATAAGCTGCTATTTTTTGTTCATAAGAATTGCTTGCTCATTTATTATTCCCGTACCATCAAAACACGATCCTCTATTTTTATTTTAATGTTGAATTTCCCCTTGCCCGACATCTGTCTTAACGTAAGCGTTTAAATTAACCGCCGGATTTTTAGCCAGTGCACGAGTAGATAGGAGATTGGTGTGCTGTGCAATGTTTGTGCATGGACGTTAAACAACACCAGATGGTCAAAATTTCCGGAGCCCCCTACCCCTACTACGGCGCCTTTCAATCACATCGTGGTTTTGGGCCGTAATACCAGAGATATTATTATTATTATTATTATTATTATTATTATTATTATTATTATTATTATTATTATTATTCGGTAGTATCCTGCAGTATTAAAAAAACAAGCAGGCAAGAAAATGTCACGAAAGATATTGGACTAACAGCCTTCAGAATTTGTCATTCCAAAGCCTGATAACCAACTCGACCACTGGAAAGAGATCGAATAAAGAATGTTCTATGTACAGCAGATAGCCGACATTGGCGAAGAAGAACCATCAATAGTCAGCATTTCGGGTAACGTTCTGATATGCGAGTAAATGCGGCAGCGGAGTTTAGTCAATAATTATCCCACTTCATAACTGTTGAAGTCGTCAGGGACGAGCGAGAAGGCTGGGTTACGTGGACACGGGTTTATTCCAGAACCGCGTTCTAGCCGAGGAGCCCAGCCACGCGCCACGCGCACTTCGAGCACACGCGGTCACCCTTCGCCTGGCCTGTCATAGATGGCAGCACCTACAACAATAACGTGTTACAGATAGCGAGTGGAAGACAACCAAAAAAGCGTTGTAATAAAAAACGTAAGAAAAATAACAAAACTGAACAACACGAATAGGTGCAAGCACGTGCAGCAGACGCGCCTGTATCGAGCGATTATTTTACCGCACTAGCAGCTTTGGCACGAAACCCCCGTCGGCTCTTATTAACATCAAACAACCTAAGCGTGACAATGAACAGCGTTTGATACACATCATACGTTACTCGCGCTTCTCCTCCAGCGAGTGTGAAACGCCACACAGATATAAACGACAGAATAAAAGAAGCAAAATGAACTACAAATTAAACCACATGAACGTTGAGCGGGACGACGCAGTTTTGGCAACGTTGAAAGGGCAACGTCGGTTAGCGAAAACGAGTCTTCGAGATGGGCGCCTATCAACAGCCGCCTCCTCTGGGCGCGCGACGGTGGCCAAAGCAAGCATGAAACCCCGGAGTCATTTCGCCCGCTCCGCGGGGCTGTTGCGCGAAAAGCCAGCCACAGCTACCGCCTTCTTTCATCCCAGTTGCTACACAGATTGACAAACGGGTACTGGCAGGGCTGCGATGAGAGAACGCCTCGGTTTTGCAGTCCCCCTGGCAGCCAGCCCTTTTGCACCTCGTCTCCTAATTCATAACAACGCTCGCTCCCTGTTTCCCTACAGCAGCAGCGAGTGGTGTCGCAAGTCATACACTCCCACGTCAGCCTCCTATAGAGGCCAGGTTACGACACCGAGCCCGGGCTCCACTGCTCTCAGAGCCCGTATGTATACCTATAACGCTGCGGGAGAGCGATTTCCTCACGCGCAGCGAGACGGGGCAGTAGACGCCGCTCCGTTCCTAATTAACGCGGCCCGCATAAAATACTCGAATAAAAATTCGTTCGCGCATGATCAGTCTTAGTGGAGATAATTTCATCTCGCTCGTGACTCTGGACAGCTTCGCTATAGGCTAGACTCATTGGAGGTTGAGACAAAGTGGCGAACGAGTCAGTTAAAGCGGGCCGCGTATAGTATAAGTGTCTCCGGACAGGTAAGCACAAAGACAAAAATAATTTGGGCGCATTCATTGTTCTAATGAACGTTTGTCGGAGGTCGCAATTGTGTCAGCTTGCACTGCTTCATACTTCAGAAATGTCGGAGTTTGATATGTATTCCCTGTATACAAAAAAAGATCATAGAATTAAAAAAATAAATTAGGTTTCAATATAATATGAAGCCGAGATGTAACGGCACATGCGATAACATCAGGCTGTTTAACCTACGAAATAGTAGATACTTCACACGGAGAAACGCGCCCACAATTTTTCAATAACGGTTCCTGACCGCGGTACAGCAGCCATCGCTCATCCATAGCGTCTGTTAGGCGGCAGAAATTTTTTTGTATTGACACTACGTTAGCCAATGTAAAAAAGAAACTCAGCGCCAGGAGGAGTACGTTCCGCATTGCAGAATAAAAAAAAAAGCGAGACCAGTGGGGCAACATAGAAATTTGCGCAAGCTAGGACGTGCGTCGCGGTTTAAATCACCGCTCGGTCAACGATACTCTTGGCAAAGTCGAGTCGGGTGGAAAGAGCTTTAATGTTGGCACGGCAACTTCGCCAGTAAAAACCAGTCACCCCTACAGGAGAGCGTGCGGTGGGCTTCTTCCATGCACATTGTCGCTATGCGCGAAGCCTACGCATCAGGAAAGAGGACAATCAGCGCTATACGTAGGAAAGAAAATGCAAAAGTGAGCTCTACGAACTCTCAAAAGAAGGCGGTATCTGTACGGCAGCTTTTCCTGAACAAATTCTGTCCGCACTCCACGAATATAGACACAGAAAACACGAGGCGCACGCACTAAGCCTCGTGTCCCTTGTATTTGTATGAACGGCCAACTAGCTCAAGATGTGTTAAGTGTCATTCTCGCTGGACGCAAAGTTGATGCTGACAGAATCGGATGATTTCTCAAAATGATTTTCTCAACTTTTATGAGCAGCAGCTAAGATACGACTGTTATGTTCGCCGTACTATGCGACGCGGGATCAGTTTAGACTAACCGGGACTCTTTTTTTATTCAATGAAGATTGTAGATTTCGTGCCGATCGAAATGCGACTAACGCGATCGGGACTCGAACCCAGCTCTGCAAAGCAACGTAATGACCTGCAGAGCTTGCGACACAGTGGAAGCAAAAGTAAGGGTAAGGTACTTAGTAGATGCGTGAGGAGGAGCTGACGAAAAGCTGTACCAGCGGCATTAATGAAATTGCTCTACGTATTTGTAAGTTGCAGCCTTTAGACAGAACCAAAGTTTATTACGCGCGCGCGCAACACACACACACACACACACACACACACACACACACACACACACACACACACACACACACACACACACACACACACACACACACACACACACACACACACACACACACACACACCGAAAAGGAGTTCGTCTTTCTCACTTCACCGACACCGCTTCGTATTCACAAATTCCTATAATATTAGCCTGAAACGAACGCACGTACGCAGGGCTGTCGTTCCTTCCTCTTCTTCCTCTACGTAAACAGAAGACGGAGCAACCGTGACATACGGGACAGAAATCAGCGACCACAATGCGAGTGGTTTTCAATTCCCATGCTCCTCTCAGCTTTTTGACTGAATCGCTGACTGCAAGCTTTGAAGTCCGAGCGCATACCTCGAACATAAATAAATAAAAATGCAACATACAAGCCACGGGACACTGCGGTAATATGGACTTGCATTCTGCGTATTTTTCTTACTGTTGTTGTTTTTGACGGTCGTCTTTCAGCCACTCGTCGGGTCGTTTTGGCGGCGGCGAAGTTACAATGACCGTTTCAGTGTTATCGCTGTCTGACATTTTCGTCGGCGCACACAAAAAATGACGTCGGCCTATGGCATTGTGAAAGCGTGTATAAGTGACCCCCCTTCTCCTCCGGATATATATATATATATATATATATATATATATATATATATATATATATATATATATATATATATATATATATATAAGCACGAACGTGTGAAAATTTAAAAAAAAATTGCCCGCAGCTTCCCTCGGGGGAACACTGAGGAGGATGCGGAAGCATGTAATTGGTTAACGGGTGTTAAATTGCGACTTACTTGGGTCGATGGCTAAATTGGTTAACGTGGTTGTGAAATGGGGTGTTAAATGAGTGAACACGTACGGCACGTATGCGAAAGGGCGGTGTTTTATTTATTGCGACGAACCAACGGACGACCTTGAGTATATATACAGCGCGACGGTGCATGCGCTGTCAGCTGTCGAATGTTCTCGAAGGAGAAGCGCGCGCGCGGCACAGATGGCGACGGCGCGACGGCGCATGCGCTGTCAGCTGTCGAATGTTCGAGAAGCGGTGCGGCGGCGCGGACGGCGCACTACAAGGCGCGAGTATAAGATGCTTCCGCATCTAAAAAAAAGCCATTTGAAGCCCCTGTCGCGCCGACAAGCTCTCAGACATATATCGCCAAGGTTCTTCGGTCGAGTACCGAGAGATGCCTCTATTCATGCACATCGCGTCGCAGTAGACGCTACCGCACGGACATGCAACTCAGACACAAAACGCAGCGCTAAGAGCGCGGCGCGAGGCGCTTATCACAGGGGACAGGTGACGGCGACGAAAATTACAGTAGCGACCTTTATCACTCGCCCAGAGAACGATGTGCCTAGCCGGCCGGCGTGTGACGTATATAGATAGCGTTACGGCGATGCGCCACAGAATTGGAAATCGTGAAAATTGTAGATGGTTCCAATCGAATAGCTTGCGTCTTCCAGCGAGACAGCCAGAGGTCGGAACCGTTCTATCGGCCTGCGCTGCCCGTCTCAAACGCCAGAAAGCTTTTGGAGAGAGATGAAGAAAAAAAAAATGGCGAGGAATAAAGAAAGAGGGCAGAAGCAAGTGAGCGGGTGGCGGGGGAGAGTGTTAGAGAACGTACTTCACAGCAATCTTTCAATATATATATATATATATATATATATATATATATATATATATATATATATATATATATATATATATATATATATATATATATATATATATATATATATATATATAAACTGGAAACATTAGAAATGTCATCTGCCCAAGTTTCACAGAACACCGGACAAGCCTTTCACAATACACGAATATATATATTTTTTTCTTTAAACCGTGCGTTCCGTGAGATAAAAAATTAATGCTGCCGTGTGTCTCGCTAACTTCGAATAAAATTGATTTATCGATTGAAAACAACGCTGCGGCTAGATGTTCGAGCGTGGGTTTCAAGATTAATTTATACGAAGAGCGGTTATGTACAGACGGGTGTTTGTCGTAATTTATCCATGGGCGTGATCAATACCTTTTTTTTCCTTCAAACCTCTTTATTCTAATTTATTTATTTAGCCCACCACGGTGATCTAGTGGCTAACCCCCGTATTGAAGAACGTCCCTTCACTCAACGCTTCACCTCCACTTGAGAAAGTCGATGGGAGCGTCTCAGTGACTTGCCGTCTCTAGGCACGGCAAGTCACTAAATATCAGCGATAATCTGCTGCGATTCTAGAGTAGCGCAGCATCATTTTCAGCCGAGCAGCAGCGCAGTGCTCAACTCTGGTTGATGATTGATAAGTGGGGTTTAACGTCCCAAAACCACCATGTGAATTTGAGAGACGCGCCATAGTGGAAGGCTCTGGAAATTTCGACCACCTGAGGTTCTTCAACGTGCACCCAAATCTGAGCACACGGGCCTACAACATTTCCGCCTCCATTGAAAATGCATCCGCCGCAGCCGGGATTCAACCCCGCGACCTACGGGTCAGCAGCCGAGTACCTTAGCCAGCAGACCACCGCGGCGGGGCAGTGCTCAACTCTGTCAAGTGAAGGGTGAAAGTCGAGTCGAGGAGCGTTTCTGAATACGGCGGTAAGGCACTCGGCTACTGACCTGCAGGTCGCGGGATCAAATCCCGGCCGCGGCGGCTGCATTTCCGACGGGGGCGTAAATGGTAGATAGAGGCCCGTGTGCTCAGATTTGGGTGCACATTAAAGAACCCCAGGTGGTCGAAATTTCGAGAGCCCTCCACTATACGGCCTCTCTCATAATCATATGGTGGTTTTGGGACGTCAAACCCCAGCATCCAATATATTTATTTATCCCCCCGCCCTTTTTTCCTCCTCCCTCCCTCCCTTTCTTTTATTTTGCGCAAACGCTGTAATAAGATCACAACAGACGACTTTGATGGCGTACGAAGTTTTCCGCCGCCAGTATCCGTAGCCGAGATCACATGAAATAATACGCATAATAGCGCCGGTGCTCGAAACCGCTTCGCTAAAAGACCCCGTACAGGCGTCGCGTCGGGCAAGAAATCACAGCATAATATGTATAATACAGCGAGGCAGAAGAGTAAAATAACAAACAGGCGTAACACTATGCGAATTGCGCACGAGTGGCTAGTTAAAAGCTTGTAATCGCGTACAGAGGGCTCAGCCGCAATTCTTCATCGTTATCAGCTTCAAAAAAAAAAAAAACACTTAATTAAATGTCTTAAAAATGTGTAGCGGGCTCCTCACTTCTACTTTCCTTTTTAGCGAAAATTATGACGATTTATGGCGTACAGTGTGTACCATGCAAGTGTACTCGTATAGTAGTCGCCCCAAGAGCTAGGCCACTCTTACAGCTTTTGCTGTGACTGTGCTGCGACTACCTCGCAGGCCCGGTGGATTATTATTGTTTTTTTTCTTGGAAGTAGGTATGGGGAAAGGGGGGTTCGTCCTTCATTTGTGTATGTTCATACGTGCGTTAGTACGTGTGCGGTGCGTGTACATGTATATATACAAGTTGTAAGATTTCCAGGATGGGTTTGATTTTGTCCCGAAGACAAACTCCATTACGCTTACGATTTCACCATAACTAAAACACGGTCGTCGCTAACCTGAAACGGATTCCGAAACCTTGCACTGAGCAGCGGGACGCCGCAGATATTTCGCAACCGCAGTCAGTGCGAATCGTATCAAAACTTCCTTTCTGCCACCAAACAAACAAACAAACAAAGCCGAACCCACAACATACGCATGTAGTCTGTACACCTGTCGGATTGCGTTATTTATTATGTATGCAATGTATTTCGACCCTCATTACGTTGTCCAAGGTAATTCAGAGCACAGTAATGTTCAACACGCAACTAGCACAAATCAAAGCAAGGAAACAAATAGGACCCCAGGGGAGCGACAAAACAAAAGTGACTCCAACAAAACTGAAAAAATATTTTCATCTCTACAAATTAAGGAACCGGAATGTCGCGGGTTCGATTCCAGACCCGGCGGTCGCACTTCGATGAAGACGAAATGACAGACGCCCGTGTACTATGCGGGGTCACTGCATGCCAAAGAACATTATTATTATTATTATTATTATTATTATTATTATTATTACAACAAACGTTTGCTGTCCTGAATTTGGGAATTCGACAGCGGCAACTTACGCAGCCAAAGCGAGACGGATGTTCAACCGAGAACAAATATCAGGAACGTTTCCATCGCATTCGTGCCTATATAAGAAACGAACGCCACCAATAAAACAACAGATCAAGGAGGGTCACGCTCGTCAATGTTTCCACCGATCAATCCGCGTAATACGCCGACCCGGTGTAAGAACTACACTTGTGTAACAGCTAATTTTACTTCATGTTACCAACTAGTACAAACGCACGCTTACAAGACGCTACAGATGATGTCGCGGTTTTACGTCCGAAAACCACGATTCGTTTACGATAGACGCCGTAGTGGAGAGCTCCGGAAATTTCGACCACCTGGGGTACTTTAACGCGCGCCTAAATCTAAGCACGCGGGCATCTATGAAATTTTGCCTCTATACCTAAATGCGACCGCCACGAGAGGGATTCGATCCAGCGACCTTCGAGTGAGAAGTGGAGAACCGCGGCGGGTCCCAGACACTACAAAGCACTCGGACAAAAAAATAGCCTTGTTTAAAGTATATCATGCCTAAATAAAGAAATGGACAACTCAATGAATAAACGGAAGTTCATGGGGTCTTCTTGCATGTAACTATAGGACGGCTCAAAGGCGATGGCTTCAGCGTCGATGCATTATAAGACCAGTCAAGAAGTCGACAAGACGGTTGACACGTCGTGACACATTCCATGCTTGTCGAGGCTGCTCAGGCAGTGCTCATTTCTTAGGCGTATCACAGCTGACTCAGCATGTCCCACGACCAAAAGTCATTCCCGCCTTATTCAATAGGCATCAGTAAACGCCGAGAAACGCATGTGCTCCCCCCCCCCCCTTTTCTTTTTTGTGCTCTCCAAACAGACGGCGGCGCTCCGCGGAAGCTTTCCACAAGGTCCGCTGCATGCCAGGATCACTGTCTTTATCTTATCCGTTAATGGTTTCTTTTTGTTTTTGTTTTAATGTTTCAAGCTTTCGTAAGGACGATGTGCGCGCGCATCTCGCACACTCACTCCGTTTGTGTTCTTTTATTCTTGTTTTTTTTTTCGATTTACAGTCGACGATGTCCTGTCACACAAGACCACCGTCGCATGAGACATGCATAATCATCAGCATTATCCTGATCACGCCCGCGCCAGCGTAAACTAACCTTTCTAAACAAACTAACAACGTTGTCGGTGTCATTGGACGAACTGGGCATCGTCGAGACACACCCGATCATATTACAGCTCGCAAAGCTGCAGTTGGGCCGTAAAATTTTATAACTCGACATCCGTGGTAGGAGGTCAGTCACCGTGCCGGAGCGCATCAGCACGACCAATCCGGAGGCAGTAGAAATGCGTGAAAAAAAAAAAAAGGCTCGGTTCCGATTAATGCCGCCATATTGTGAAACAGCGAGACGACAGCACGCGCCGGAGAGAAAGAGTAAGAAATAAAGAAGGAGGGAAAAAATGGGGCCTACAGAAAACACGCGGCCAAGGCCAGGGAAGGAAGGTCGCCCTTATCGCGAATAGGTCCGGCTGTCGACGCATCCGTCAACGTTGCGTAAGTACCCCGGCTGTTACAAAATAACAGGAGGAATGTAATGAACAAAAAAGCAACATTCATCCGATATACAAGCACGCAAAACAGTATATACATATTTGGTTTGGACCATGTTCAAATTTCTTGACGATATGGTAATGCATTTACATATAGAAGTTTCAAGCTAACGCTAGCGAACTTGTTTGATTTTCTGTTCCAAGTTTTCCAACTAGCTGGGTCTCAGATGTGTGTGCATAGGGTTGTTGAGTGAGTGTACGGGTACCCAAACATCGTGCAGTTTTATTAACCGCATGCTGTACGACTTTTCACTTAACTTATTTTTTCTATAGGCTCGGAACACCTGGCTAAAACATGTATTTCGCATAGTAGAGGCCTTAAGTTAAGGTTTTTGGACCCTGACCAGGTACACTGATTCGCGTTTTTTTTTTTTTTTTGAAGACCAACCTCGGTGACCGATTGTAAATCTCCTTCTGAGCACCCTTACGTACGCGGGCCTTTCACTAGAGGGGCTTTCACTCCCCCTCTACCTTTATCACAAGTCAAGGATAGCGTATACTGGAGGTACTGGACGACCTCTGTTCCTTTCCCCTTCTTGAGATCTCTCTCCTAAGGTCATTGCGCGCGCTAACCTAAAGTTCTTACAAAGTCCCTTACCAACCCCACACACACTTGAAATCGCGCTTGTGTGCGTTTGTATAGTGCGATGTTGCCTATTTGCGAGCACACAGAACGTTACACAGGAGCCAATCGAGCGCTGTGATTCGTCCGATTCATTTACACAAATGAAGTAACGACGTAATACAGAGGCATCATGCGTTATGCAAGCCTGACTGACGTGTACCACACCATAATATACGCTACATCTGGAAAAATTTTACGATTCAGTGTTTATCGAAACAACATGCTTGGCGGTGAAGAGCCGAACATGCAGCTATCGAGGCGTCATAGAAAAAAAAAAGGACGTTGTCTGAACGTAAACACTTTTTTTTGTCCACTTGAAAGAAATTACAGATTCTATATAAAGCAGCAGGGCACTTCAGCTGCGAAATAATGAAATCCAAAGCGCGTGACCGAAAACTCGCAGATGGGCATTTATAGCTCACCAGTTTCAATTCGTGCATTAATACACGTAAGCGTGTCGCAGTGTAACCAATTGTTATGATTAGTAAAGCGTTGTTTGTTAGTCCACTAGGTAAGATTTCTCGTCGAAGTAATGCCTACACAACTTCGGTTATAGTAGAGATAAAGTACAACAATTATGCTATCTGTCACAGGCGATTCGTTTACGGTGAGAAATATAGAGGTACACGAAAGCGACAGGCTCGTGTTCACACAAGCTTATCGTTCACGTTTACGACCACGAGCTAAGTGAATAAGCTATAAACCACATCTGTGTGTGCGTTTTCTACAAACGTCCACGACGCTTCATTGCAGTAAATGTAACGCGATGTGGCGCAAAAGGACGCTGCGCATTGAATTTCAAAAGAGAATCATTGAAGCGCAGTCACATAATTACAAAATGATTTGAATTCGGTATCAACGCCTGGAATTTCGATTTCACTTTTTTTTTCCTCTCACGTGGCCCTATATTTTCGATTCGTGTTGATCACCAGTTTATGCAGGCGTATGACGTAACTCCGTTCCACTCAAGTCTGCTTGAGTGGAACGGATCAGTGAATTCAGCTGCTCGGCGTTATTCCGCCAAAGATAATCTATGCATTAGTTTAAATGCCGGGATCTTGGAGAAGTCGCTTTCCGTCAGCGCCCACAACCGAAAGGGCATATTTAAAATAAATTAAAAAAAATTAAGAGCTACAATAGAATGTTTCTGTGCGTGCTCCAGTTATGGGAAACTGTTTAGACGTCGAAGTCTGACTTATTCTAGCAAAAAAAAAAAAGAAGAGTATCTAAAGCCATTAAATGTCCGTCAAAACAAGGGGAACGGCTGAGCTGACAATTAACCGCCATCACAACCGAAACTGACACGCTATTCCTGAATTACTTATACTGAAGTGTTACGGGCGGGTATCAAACTTTGCTCTCCACCACTTCTATCTGATTTACTCGTTCGTGTAAAACACAATTCAAGCTACAGTTCTTAGTTAAACTACTTACTTGTCGCGTCATATCTTAACCGAAGAAGACCACTGAATGTTGCACGTACGAGGATGGCTACACCGCATCACGTTTCGTTGTGCAGTGATGTGGCCCGCGAATGCACATGACGCAACGAACTATGTACCGAAGCAGCGCGAGGTGTGGATAAGTGAGTTTGAGTAGCACTGTTTGAACGCATTGTTTGAATAGCGATTCAGTGCGCGGCATTAGTACATTTGTCAGACTTGGATAGCGGGGATATAACAGCTGAGCCGTTTCAGAACCATTCTGCCGGGAGCCGTTGCCGCTTTAATACACGGTTACTACGCTTTTCCATTGTTTCGGGCGCCCATCGTTCTTACGGTTGTCTTTCGGCGCTTTAGCAATGGCGTTTTGGCAAAACAAATGTTAAAAGGATTTTTTTTTTGTCCAGGTGCAAGTATCTCTGTTGTAAAGGTGAAATATCTTTATCCACATGCAGATCTCAGAAACGAAACTGACTAACAAGGTGCATCGGAAACAAGTCGACTATTCCGTTCATGAAACAAGTCGACTATTCCGTTCATCGGGGATAACACTTAAAGGTATTCTCACCAGACAATTTGTCGACGTCGCAGTCAGATTCGGCGTCATTGTCCTGAGTTTGTCCCTTTGCGACTTCCAAGTTAGTGACGTTGATCGCTTGCGAAAGTACGTCCGCGGACGAGTTGTTCATTTCCTCGGTCCGGATTCCGTCGATTGTTGTCGTACCTCGGCGTTTAACGAAATGTCCGGAAATGAAAGCGTCGGTAAGAGGGCGGCAGCTAGTTTCAGCGGCGCACACAATCTTGCTTCGGCACTATCAGACAGCGACCATCCGCGCAATTGACGGCGTAGCTAGCGTAGCGTCAATTTTTCCGATGCAAGAGTCGCACAACTTCCCTGGATCGCCACGGATCTGGATGGATGCATGCAGCTGGTAGGTGTTCTGTAGAGACATGCGCTTCATGCGGCGATTTGTTGTACTAATTTTGTGAAACAAGTATATTAAAATAAAACTTATGTTTGAGCTATAGCATACATATAAATGAATTCAAACTATACAATTATTTAGTATAATATAATTTTGTTTGTGTTTTAAATAAAACAGTTAAAATGACACAAAATACTAGGTCGCTGGCGTCATCTAGTGTCGCTGCTTGGGGGTTGCAGCCGTTGCAATCCAAGATAAGTACATCATTTATCCAGACAGCATCGAGACTCGAGACGCACGTGGTTACGCTTGTTTTTCGGCAGCCAGTGCTCGGTGTTTCGAGCGCCATCAAATCATGGGAAACGCCAAGAAGACCAAGAGGCGACATCGCCAAACGTACAGTGCCAACCACAAGAAGAAGATGAAAAAGAAGCTGAAACGCCAAGTGAAGATCAAAAGCACGCTCATCAAGCAAGCCTGGGAGCAAAACAAAGGCATTTTCGACAACATGCGCGACATGGGCCTCGCTGCGGACGCAAACAAGGCCATTCCCATGGATGTGGATGCTCAACCGACAACCAAAGGCAAGCGAAAGACACCCGCTCCAAAGGCACACGTCGTTGCACAGCTAGAAGCTCATGCCTCCGAGCCTAGGCCCAGCACGCTACGAATGTCTGTCGATGACGTCAAGTTCTGCGTCTACATGCTGGAAAAGTACGGCGAGGACTACGCTGCCATGGCAAGAGATCGCAAGAATCACTTCCAAGACACACCTGCCCAGATCAGACAGAAGATAAACACCTTCAAGAAGATACCCGAGCAGTGGAACGCTTACATGCGGGCTAAAGAGATCGCTTGACGGAGTGGTTGGACATGTGTTGCTGTAATAATACACGTGTTTTACAGAAGAAACCGATTTGTGTTCATTCTTGTCGATCGACGTTGGAGCTGTCAGCGGCTTTGGTCGTGACACAAAACGTCGTGTCATGTGATGCTATAGATGTGACGTAATGGTTTTTCGCGGCGGCTACGTGCACTTTTGGTTTTGGGCACAGATGGAACTCGTAGGGGCAGCCGCATGAGCAGCCCGTCACCTTTTGTTGTTCGTTGTGCCGTGCTTAGTGGGAAAGTCGGTACAAATAGATGAGTTGTTGGGCTATGCTCAGAAAAATGCATTTTCATTAATCGCAGAGCAGTGCTGTGTGCGTCGGCACTGACCTTTCTTCATGATGTAATGACTAGCGTTTCTGAAGGAAAAAAACCTGATTTAATGCCCATGTTTCGCATCTAAAGGTACAATAACATGTTGCACCGTTAAGTTGGCCACTAAAACTTAAGCATACTTAGTATATATCAGCACTAAAACTTTTTACGCTGGTGTACTGTGGGCTCCCAGAGTTCTGCAGAACCCACAGTAACCCTCATTAAAAACAAACATGCCACTGCATTCTCATTGCTAAATTTGTATAGTGAGCGTAACTAACACTGGTGTCATATGGTGCACAGCTGATTACGATTAAGCCGAATCTTGATCAAATTGCCTGGCACTGATTTACTGCTTTTCCCAGTTTGCATAAAGAAGCCAGTCGTAATGGAGAAATTTGAATCATATGGGGTCTGTTTGCGATCAAAAGTGACAGACGTCGGTGTGACAATTTACCAGATATACACTTCAGCAGTTGTTGTGGGAAAGACCATCAGCATTCAAGACTCCATGTTGTGAGCACTATGTCCATGTGGACACCTGAGAGTATGCCCTGTAACCTAAGCTCTTTCAAATCTAGCGGCATGTGAACTCATTGGCCGACGACAATAAATTTGTGGGATTATATGTGCCACTGTAAGTTATAAGGCACACCGTAATTGGGGGCTTTGGAAATATAAACCATCTGGTGTTCTTTAACGTGCTTTGAGATTCTGCAGTACATGGGTCTCTAGCATTTCATCTATATAAAGATAGGACCGCTGCAGTTTCGATCGAACTTTCGATTTTTGGGTCAGGAGTCGAGCACTAATCATCACACCACCACAGTGGAAGATGAATGCGAGGTGGCCATTGTTGTATTGTAAGGGCTCAAAGGCATGCTTAAGAGTAGAGTTACTCGTGATAGAGGGGAGCTAATGTCTTGACGTATGAAGCAGTCTTGACGTATGAAGGCTGGTTTGACGCACTTTGTCCAGAACGGTAGTAGTCCATTGTCCAAACATGGAGGCAACTGCTTCGGCTTGGACAATTTGAATCATGTATTGGTGTTCTTTGGCCATCAAATAAACATGGCCATATGGGGTATCATCATCATCGCACTATTAGAAGCGCGGTCACGCACAGCCTGGAAATAGTGAAATGTGAGTTGAGCAACCTTTGCATGTGTAGCACAGAATCTGCTTAAAGGGGTCTTGAAACATTTTTGAGCATGATCAGTAAACGCTGCCAATCGGTTGTTGAGGCTCAGAGAAAATGCGAGCCAAATATTATAGCTCAGCATGCGCCATGGAATTCACACTAAATTCTCAAAGTCAGCCAAAAATTGCTTTCTCTTCCCTCGGCAAATTATGATACAAGCTCAAAAATCACTCGTCACAGCCATTGTAACAGCAATTGTTTGATTTCAGCAAGGCACGTTTGGTCGTTACTCAGGCCGCCGCAACTTGTTCGTGCGTGTGTGATCGCACTGAATATCTATGCATTCGAAGAAAAAAGGAAAAAGTGATCAAGATGACGAGGCACATGTGACGCATTTTCTTTTCCCATGCCATCCCTCCCTGCTTAGCTTCCAATGCTTTCATCAGCACAAGAGAAGAGAGAACGCATTTGCCACGTGCAACAAATCTTTGTAACAGTTCATGCTGGACGGATTCTAAAAATTTTTGTGGTAGTGAATTTGTGAGGCAATAAGCTCCTCCAGTGAATCCGTTTCATGGCCACTTAAAAAAGTGTTGCAGCGCCATTTTAATGACAAAATAGGTTGTGGACTTTGCTTTCAATCTTTTGCTGTTCAGATTACCACAACATTTACCGCAAGGCCATGAATATTAGTGCATTGTGGGGGAAAAATTAGTGGGCGAGGTCTCATACGCTCTGGGAAAGCGTGCCGTGTTCTACAAGGCCACTGAGTACGAGGTTCCCCGCTTTGTGTCAACACCTATCTGCTTCTGTTCGATGCACTAATTTTCAGAGTTCTATGAGGTGACAGGCATGCAGTCTACGTATAGGACACAGGACTGAGCAATATTCATAATGCTACCCTTTGCATGGAGACTGAAAGTTGACACATATCCCAGGTAACCTTTAATCATGCACCGAACGATAGCGTGACGGCTAATGGCTTTTGTCACTGCAGGTCTACATGGGATACTGATAATGTGAAGCTGTTCCCATATTGATTTCGAGTCTCTGAGATAACGAGAATACACTTAAAAAGTGCACATCGACACGAGACAGTGATGCAATATGCACTTAAGATGCAAAGTAGTAGCAGAATAATGTACCCATTTAACCACTTGCATTTTAATAGGGATGCCCTTATGAAGTTTCTTCGCCATAATTGCACTAGTACAAAGAATAGAAGAGACAGCAAAAGAAATGCCTTCACAATCCATGGTATACTAGAACAACAGAGTGGTTGATTATGGTGCCAATCTCGGACCTCTCGAGAAGTAGAGGGCGTGAAACATGCACATAACAAAGCGAGCGAGTACTCGTTATCTAAAGCAAGGCCTGTGGTGCATGAGCAGCTTTTTCAATGGGCTGGTTTTGTGGCCACCCAGAAAATTTCGATCGTTTCAGAGATATAAAGTAAAGAACATACTTGACAGAAATCTGTGTGGTTGAGGAGTAAATTTATAAGAACAAAAACACTCTCCAGCCAAGTTTAGTTCTTAATTGTAATTTTCATTGTTTTTCTAGTTTTAATAAACTATCCCAGCCAATCAGTGCACCTTCACTCTGTGGAACGTGCATATGGTTCAAGAAGTCTGAACCACCGGTTTTGTCTTTCCCCTTCGCTTATTGCATTCATGTGCCTGCTTTCTTTTTGTTCTTCTAAGTGCTCTGTAACACTTTTTCAACATGGCCACAAAAAGCTGCCTAGTGGTATTCGAGGCTCCTGAGAATGTGCAATCAATTCAATTATTATAATGCAGCCTGGAATTTGCAATTAATATTCAAAGTCAGCTGGAAATCGTTCCTTCTTCTCTCAACAAACGATGCTATTTGCTGAAATTCATTGCGTTTGGCCGATTTCAGCATCTTTTGCTTCATAGTTATAGAGATAGTCATAGTTCCGTTTCTTGCCTTCTTACACGCTCTTAATATCTATATAGTTATATTGGCTGCTGCAAACGTGGCCACTATAACTATGAAGCAAACGATGCCACCACGTGCCCGCACACATGATCGCACTGAAAGTGAGATGCTTGTTCAAAAAAAAAAAGAAATGCAATGTGCTTTTAACGTCATGATGTGCACGTGATGTAGCTTCTTGCCCCGGTGTCATCTCTTTCTTTTACTTAGCTTCCAGTATGCACATCAGTATGAGAGAAAAGAAAAAGCAATCGCAGCGTGTGACAGATCTTTGTAACTACGCTTGTACTTGACGGATTAAAAAAATTGTTGTCGCAGTCAATTCATGAGGCAGTAAACTCCTTTGATGAAGCAGTTTGAAGGTTACTTGGAAAAGTGTTGCAGAGCCCCTTTAAGTTTATAGTCCCCTTTCTACACACTTCAGTTCAGGATCGCAAATCATATGCTGAAGAATATTTTTAACAACAGCCTATGCACCTTTATTCGTTATTTGCATCCCTCACATTCACTGTGCTCCAGCCTTATTGCGGCCAATGAAAACGCAAATAAATACAACACATAAAAAATTAATTAACTGATTGAAAAAAAAAAGAATGTGGTTGTCAAAAAAAGCGGATTACGTTGCTCCACTTCTTCCACCCAAAGCAGTAAATGCACTATTCGAAGCATTGAATGAGTATGGTACACTGTACCTAAACGATTCAGATGCGTGATGTAAGTGCATCTCGGCAGGTAGCCTACAGAAGGGAGTTCTGTGCTGTATAGTGGGAACAAGGAAACACTAGAAAGCAAAGGACCTCCCAAATTGGGAGAATCGTAGAATGGGTGCGGGGACAACGAAAAAAAAAGTTTCTTTTTCCCTCTGCAGGGTTACAGTAACATAATATGCAGCTCTGAATGGCTGCAGTAAAAGTTTTACACACTGACGGCCATATTGATGCCTGTAATTATAAACATGAATACGCGCCCGTTCAGAAAGAAATCTGCAATGACTCGCAAAATATCGTAGCCTTTTTGCATACTTGACAACATTATACGATTGTGAAGCTAACAGTGGTTGCGCTGAAGTGTGATACTATCGTGAGCTTCTCTTCGAGACGAAGATAGCATGCTAAACCATGAGTAATCAAAGCCATACATAAAAACAACTCCATTGTAATGTGGCAGCCTGCCATTTCCTAACATTAGTGGGTAGGAGGGGAGGGTCCTATGAGAAGCTGTTCTGGTTCCTCAGGACGAGAAAATTTTTTAGAACTGTTCTCATTAGATATTTTCATTTTGAGTAGCTGTTTAGAATTGAGAGATTTATTCAGAAATTTATGACTGCGACCACACGACTGGAAGGACCGCTGAAAAATCGAGAGTTTTGCTGGCGGTAAATTGGGGAAAGTTGGCAGTTATGCTATTATAGCACAAAGAACATCCACCAAAAAAGGTTCATTTAAAACAACAAATCGGGTACACATCACAAAAAAACAATGGCAAGCGACATAATTATCAGGAGTTTCTTTATAAGCAAGAAAAAAAAACTAATACACAGAGTCGTAACTGGCAGCCGGTGCATCTGCCATGTCTTGGAGATTTCCCTTCTCCTTAATCTTGGCCTGAAGAAGAGTGTGCACTGCTACACCTATCCGCACATCCATCTGCGTTATCTCCTGCTTGAGGCGGCTTAGCGCTTTACGAATGTTCACCAAGGGAGCTGGAAAAAACAAACACAAAACACTCATGAGTATACGATTAGTATAGTACTGCAGAAGAGCCAGCGCAGCTGGAGGGACAGCAATTTTTGTCAAAGGGACACTAAAGTAAAATAATAATTTACGCCAGAGTGAATGCTCAATGTAAGACAACATTATCAACAGCAGTGCCCTAATTAGCAAGAAATTCAGGTTATTGCATAAAAATACACGCGCCACAGTAGGACATTTGCAAAATGGTGCAGGTGACGTCAGACGAACCGCCTACAATTATTCACAAGCAATCAATCAAGCTACACAAAATAAAGAACCAGACATAACGAAACGCTGCTTGTTCGTTTGTTTAGTTCATGGAAAAAAGAACCGCCAGATGTTACTATGAGGAATCGCACAAGTGGTTGGAAAATTCAATTTTCGCGTGGTTAAACTGAACAGGTTGTGCCATCTAGCAAGGCCCAGTTTAATCAAAACATGTCTGCCATCTTGGAGCCAATGGACGGAAATCGCTCAATGGCTGTTGTTGCTGTTGTGGCTCCCGCTGCTTTCGTTCTGCTGCTACTAGCGTCGGCGGCCGCACAGTAAAACCGGGCTATGTTGTGCATGGCAATAATGAAGTGATACGGTTCGCTTCTTCAGGTAAATAATATTTTGAAGTGTGCTAACCTAATGCGGACCACTAAAACATGATTTCATTTCGAAATAAGCCCTTTTTTGGCAGAAAAGTAACACTATGAGGTTTCTGGATCGCTATTTCAACAATCAACGTCGACTTAATGGTTGCTTTTAGTGTCCCTTTAAAAGGGTTGTGACACGAAAATTGTGGTTTGGCGTTCTTTTTGCTGCAATATGTTGCTGGGAGCCTATTAGTTATAATGTGGCACTTCGCTTGCTGCAGTGCATGACTTACATAATTCATTACACTCTGTCTATTACTGACCAATCTCGGTTTCAATTTGAGAAAGCTCCAAGAATGACGAGCCGGTAAATGCAACTAATGCCACCTGCGTGGAATGGCACACAGAACTGTGATGCACTTCTGCGATGCCTGCGTCATCTGCTCGTTTTCTTTTGCCTGCCGCATGTGCTGCACCTTCAATGTTGTCGTCTAGTGGCAACAACTTTCTTGAGCCGTCCATGCTTTCCACACATTCATCGTGGACATGGACACATAAGCAGCTGCCATATTGTAGCATGGTGGCGCAAGCGCAGCAAGAACGAAATGGTGACTATGAAGCCATCATACTAGCTACGCCAGCCACAGCGGTGGCGTCTCCGAAATCGGGGTCCCCTTCCAGTCACCAAGGATAATGCCAATAATGCAAGGTAGAACAAAAACATAAAACTTTACTGAAGTTCCCTCCAAAACTATACTAATTGTTAATATTTGGTAGATGATATCACAACTAAAGGCAAAAGCCGTGTTTTCTTGGACAATTATTTCAATGTCGTTCTGAATAAACTAATAAATAATAAAAAGAAAAAAATATACACATTTTCAAAGGATCGATCCCGCATGCTTCTGAGCTACCAAGGTAATAATTTTGGCACGTTGGTACATACTAGTTCATGCTTATGAACAGTGTGTTCTTTTTTTGCGTGCTCGTGTTCAGTGAACTTTTACCATTCAAAAACATGTCAGCCAGAAAATTTTGCGTCACTACCCCTTTGATTTGCTACGCAGCAATGAACAGCTGAAAAATAGGGCTGACTGCTTTAGGAGCTGTAGGCTTGAATCACACTGTTCAGAGGGCTTCACACTTGTGCCGATAAAAAAACAAAAAAAAAACAGCTCACAATCTAGGTAATGAAGTGAAAGCTAATCAAGTGGGCCTGTCAAAAGCAGTGGCATGTTACCAGCTCCGTACTGGTCTGCATCCTCACATACCAGTTCTTTTCTTTCTTTCACAGGCATTGGAGCTGACTTCCCAACAATTCTCTTTGTATTCTCAGAGTGGCTATTTAATTTTTCTTTTTCATTCAGTCTTTTTGTTTACTGGGTGCAAAATATTTCGGAGACAGTTTTTCACTCTCTGCATTTCTCATAAACATACAGGTTTTCCCATATTGCTCCTACTTATGTGGGTACATGATATGTTACATCTACGGGCCTTACCTCATATCACAGCACTCGCCCTGTTGTATCTCTCCTCTCTCTCTGTCCTTTTGTAGCTGCACTATACTTAATATGAATCATATCCCTGATTCACTATCTGGGCCCTTCGAGCAAAAGAGCGCGCAATGTCCTGTTTGAAGAGTTGGCTGTTTGGGTGCGATATTGGTGTAACAGTACTTTCCAGATGCAACTGCCAATAAAAGATCTATATGCACAAGGCTTGCCTGCTTCCAATACTCAAGCATGATGAGAGACCGTTATTGAGGATACAAGTAAGCGAGTGTTCTTTACAGCCAATGACTATAAGTGCCAAGAGTACTATACGTATTCTATATTACATGTGATTTGCCAGCGAACTTTCCTTTTTTGCTCTGAAGCCTACTAACACAAGGAAGTATACACTCTAGAAAACTCACTTCCATCTGTCATGCTCGAGCCTCTCTCTTCCATTTCTTGTTTTATTTGCTCCAGCTCTTCAGTAATCTGCAAGAAATGGTTAAATGAAAAAATAAACAATACCATGTTGTTAAATATAATCCAAATGTTACATAAAACAAGCAGTAACTGTATGTTCAATGCACCAAGCAAGAAAAACAAGAAAAAAACAACAAAAAAGAGCCAACATGAAGGAATTGTGGTTCAGTGTTTTTTAGTTATGCCTGCTTAGCTTGCTTGTGGCTCCCTAAAACTGCAGACTTGACAGCCTTTGGTGCTTTGCAAGGAAGAGAAAAATCTTTATATGAGTACTAATGTAGCGTGAAGGATGGTACTCTGTTCTTTATGTTCAGGAAATGTTTGCGGATGTCTAAATTTGAAAAAGAAAATCTTTGACACAAATGAAAGACATTACAATCACACAATGATTGTGTCGTCCCACCACCATACATTAATGCTCTCTCATTAGCCAGACCCAGACGAAAGCTTACAAAAGTATACTCCATCCCACCACTACCATTCAGCACTAGCAACTCTATGGGTTTTAAGCAAGCCACACGCTTGCGAAGCAAAACACAGTTCCAGATATAAATTACCTTACAGTTAGGAGAGTTGAGAGATTTACGCTTATTTGGCAGGCATTCGGCTACATCGACTCGTAATATGTTTATTTTTCCTCACATTTATGTCGTGTTCTCTTAACTGCTGCATAAGGAACCGCCGGCAACTGTGGTTACAAATCAACAAAGCAGCACCCATGCAGACGTGACCGCCCACTTTGATAGGAACTTGCGCTTGCCGTGCTCCAAATGCATTGGAAGCTATCAATAAATGGTGCAATAAGACATCTCCTTGTGCCATGACACGCTGAGTACCAAGCATGAAGTACATTTTGTTGTTATTTACGATAAGCCGTTTGTTGAGCCACACCTGCTAAGCCTAACCCACCAAGAATTTGATAACGGTTCATAAAATCAGTGCAGTATAGCCAGGAATGCATTCCTAACGAAGTATCAGCGCATTTGACTAAAGCATATAGTACAAGCGTCAGTTTGTAACTTATAGGTCAATCAGCACAATATGAGGACACGATAAACTTGAAGCAGAGGGAACCAGACGAAATAGGTTCAGCTATTTTTTTCTTGTTTTAGCGGTGCCATCTCTTCGCTTGCTTTGCCCTAGATGAGTAAGCAAACACCAGGGAAATGCTGAGAAGATGAGCACATGTGGCAGGTCTCATTGCCCTTCCTATTGGCAAAGGGGCCTGTAGCTTTCACAGCGCTGAAAGGAACTTCTCAGATGGTCTGGAGTCTTGCCTTTTCGTTTGTTTCCTGTAGAGCAGAAACGTCAATATAAAGATCTTTTCCAGTATAAACACATTACCATCGCACAGCTACCTGAAGCATAGAGCAAGAAGTTTATTTGCTGCGGTCCTGTTCACTGACCGTCTACAACATATTGCTTCAAATTAGAAACTTAATGAAGCTCAGGAAGCACCGAAGAACGAGGATACTTCTTGCTCGCGCATGTTTGCAGCAAGTGCGGAAACAACATGAAAGACAACGACAGAAGGACGTAGGATAAAAACCTTCTTCCAGTAACAGTGGGACCAAATAGGCGCTGGTGTGTCGACAGGTTATGCCACTTTAAAACAGAGCAGCAGCATACTTTATGAAGAGGCTTTACTCTTTCAGAGCCTCTTGCTTCAAGTAGCGATTCCCTATGGACACACAAAAGAAAGGGGAAAGAAGCACCCTGCCCTTCGGAGATGGTGGTGGGGGATAAGGAATAGTACTGGGTACCAAAGTAATAAATAAGAAATAAAATTAGTTGTTCATGAATCTTGGAAAAAGAGTCCCTGCTCGTCATGTCGATTACTCTAGTTCCCCCATGATAAAAGTGAATGGTTTATTGAAAAGACCACCAACGGCAAGGCTGAAGACGAGTAATACCACAGACTATGTCAGAGCCACATGCTGGGTACTGGAGACAATGTCGTCAGTGCTAGTCCAATGCTAGAATCACAATGAGCCAACAAGATTTGTGCTCAGCATAAAGCTGGCTTGACCTCAAGCTGAGTCTATTTGTAGACAAATGCACAGAAGTACACGAAAAACACCAGTGAAGCAGCTTCCTTCTAGAAGATAAGAAAGATTACAGATTTAGAACTTGCAAATTAAAAAAGACAAAAAAGAAATGCCTGCAAGACATTGCCAGAGAGCCTATGACGAAACCGCGACTACATGTGAGGTTCAGAAGCCAGGTCTCCTGTTTTTTAAGCCCCTGAAGTCCCCTACTCAAGGCGTAAGCAAGCAGGAGTCTAGGTGGGCCCCCTGCTGACAACTCCGGGACAGCTAGCGTATTCAAGACTCCAAAGCCGCTGACCACTAGTCAAGTGAGACGTCACTAATAGCTTGCGGCTACGCCTGCACCTGATGGTTCTTTTTGCATCAGAATGCTGACCTGTGCACCCTAGCGATGACTACACCATAAGCATGCAATGAGCCTCAACTCACAGGGCACCGGACATCATAGAGGCAGTGAGACTGCCTGCTCTTGTTCTTTTCTGTTTTTCGGTGCCTGGGCTCGTGGCATTGTGCTCCTTGTAATGTCATTGTCATCGAATATAGCTGCCATTTCGTTTCTGCACTGTCTCCATATTCCTCACATCACACACCTTACAACATGACATGCCTAACAACCACAACAAGTAAGCCCAAACATATCTGGCACATGCAGTGCTCTGTGTCCTCTGTTCTTCCATTGCACATCGCTAGTGCCTCCATGAGAAGCGCGCATTATGGTAAGACAGTCAAAGAAGATGGTAATGTTGATGTTGAGAAACTTGTGCACCGTTTGCCTGTGTGGCGCATTGAAGCCTGTGTGGCATGTATATTCTTCTGCTTAAAGGCGCCCTGCAACACTTTTCACGTGTGGTCAGAAAATGCTGCCGATCGGTAGTCGAGGCTCCCTAGAAAACCCGAGCCAAATATTATAGTGGAGCACGTTGCCCAGAATTCACAAGAAATTCTCAAATTCAGCTAAAGATTGTTTTTTTCCCCTCTTGAAAAACAACGATAGAAGCTCAAAAGTCACTCGTCAGAATCAAAGCCAATGTGTCAGCCATTGGCTGATTTGCTTGGTCATTACTCGGGTTGGCGCGGGAGGCTGCAAACTGTTCAGTATTGGATGAAAAAAAAAATTGGCCCCGTATCTGCATGTAAACTGCAAATGTCATCGAAAGATGATAATTTTGCGTCAGGAGTGATTGAACAAAATGTCTATTTGATGTTCTGCGTAAGAAAATTAGTGAATGGTATTCTTGAGGGGCTGCGTTAGAGTGCCTCGAGCGTGCAGCGGAGGCAAACGAGCGCACCAAGTCACGTCACACATGAGACATTAGCGCTATCTGGCAGTTTTCTTGGAAAACGTAGCACGCGGCTCTGAGACAGGCGCACGCGGCCGTCTCAGAGGTGATAAGATGTAGAACGCAAGGCGATGGGTAGGTGCCACCACCGTGTCGTCTTAGCAAAGCGTTGAAAACTCTTCCCTTTTTGTGCAAGCGTTACACGGTCAACGCAGCCTGATAAGTGCTACGGTCCTTAGAATAAATAATGTATGCCTGTTTTAGTAAAAGACGCACATACAGAATATTGTTACGTAAAATTGACACGAGGCGCGTCAATTTAAAATTTATATTCAAACTGATGCGTATGGCGTCGACTAAGATGGAAGACAGCACGCACAACCGACAGACCACTTCCTCGTTGTCGTCTTCTGACCGCTGATACGTCAGCTACGTAGCATTACCCCCCCCGGCGGTAAAAGCGCCGTCTCGGTGCACATTAACTACGGTCTTCAGTAGGCAGGTGGTAAGGTTTTAGCCTGCTGACGTGCACAACATCACTGGGTGTGGTTGCAGGCAGGCTTGTGGTCTCATATGCAGGAATAATTTCATAGGTGACGTTGGTTACCTGGCGGATGATACGGTAAGGACCCATGTAGCGAGACAACAACTTCTCTGATAAGCCAACTCGACGAGCTGGGCACCACAGGAGAACAAGAGAGCCGGGTGAGAAGTGAACGTCAGCATGCCGGCTGTCGTAGATGGCTTTCTGGGTGGCTTGCGAAGCCGAAAGTCTAGAGCAGGCAATCTGACGTGCGTGGTCGGCACGAGCAACAGCGTCGCGTGCATATTCGGTTGACGGCGTTGTAGTGGTTGGAAGTAGGGTGTCGAGTGGTAACTTCGGATTACGGCCATAAAGCAAATAAAAGGGTGAATAACCAGTAGTGTCGTGGCGCGAAGATTTGTATGCGAAAGTCACATGAGGTAGCGCCAGGTCCCAGTCATGGTGGTCGGAGGACACATACATCGCGAGCATGTCCGTTAGGGTCCGATTTAGCCGTTCGGTAAGGCCATTTGTTTGGAGATGGTAGGAAGTGGTCAGCTTGTGGTGCGTCGAGGAAGAGCGCAGAAGATCGTCGATCACACTGGACAAAAATGCGCGGCCACGATCCGTGAGTAATTGGCGAGGAACGCCATGGTGTAGGATGACGTCGTGAAGCAAGAAGTCCGCAACGTCAGTAGCGGTGCTGGTGGGGAGCGCTCGAGTGATAGCATACCTAGTCGCGTAGTCTATAGCAACGGCGACCCACTTGTTGCCCGATTTCGACTCGGGAAAAGGACCGAGAAGATCTATACCAACACAGAAAAAAGGTTCGGTTGGGATGGAGATCGGTTGAAGAAGTCCAGCCGGGGGCGCAGTAGGTCACTTCCTACGTTGGAATTTATCGCAGGAGGACACATAATGGCAAACGGACCGGGCGAGACCGCGCCAAAAGAAGCGGCGACGCACGCGGTCGTACGTCCGAGATACACCCAGATGACCGGCAGTTGGTTCATCGTGAAGCTTGTGCAGCACGGTTGAACGCAAATTTTTCGGCACGACAAGAAGGAGCTCAGGGCCATCTGGCTGGAGGCTACGATGGTACAGCGTGCCATTCAGGAGGACGTACATGCAAAGTGACGTGTCGTTTGGAGCAGATTCAAGACGGTCAATAAGTAGTCGCAGAGAAGCATCACGACGTTGTTCATCCCCAATCTAAAGAAACTGGGACATTGACATGACGCTGAGGCTAGGCTCGATGTCTGGTTCGTCGGGCTGATCAACAGGGTAGCGGGATAAGCAATCGGCGTCCAGATGGAGACGTCCAGACTTATAAGCAACCGAGTAGGAATACTCCTGTAGGCGTAATGCCCAACGACCAAGTCGACCAGTGGGGTCCTTCAGAGAAGAAAGCCAACACAGCGCATGATGATCTGTGATGACACGGAAAGGGCGGCCATACAAGTAAGAACAGAACTTCGAAACCGCCCAAACAAGAGCGAGGCATTCCCGTTCTGTTATAGAATAATTGTGTTCAGACTTAGAAAGCAGACGGCTTGCATATGCGATTACACGGTCATTGCCCCGCTGAATTTGCGCCAAAACTGCACCGATTCCCTGACCACTCGCATCTGTTCGCACTTCTGTAGGAGCATCGGGGGTCGAAATGTGCAAGAATAGGAGGTGTCGTTAGAGCGGTGATTAGCTGAGAGAAGGCGTCAGCTTGAGGAGCGCCCCAAGGAAATGGGACGTCTTGTTTGAGAAGGTCGGTGAGTGGCCGTGCGAGTGCCTCAAAGTTTTTCACGAACCGGCGAAAGTAGGAGCAGAGGCCCACAAAACTGCGAACATTATGGACAGAGCGTGGGACTGGGAAGTTTGTTACAGCGCGTACTTTCGCCGGGTCGGGCCGTACGCCGGCAGCTTAAACAAGGCGACCCAATACGGTAATCTGACGAAGACCGAAGTGGCACTTGGAGGAATCGAGCTGCAGGCCGGCCCGTCGAAATATGGATAGAATGGTCGAAAGGCGTTCAAGGTGGGTTGCAAAGGTAGGTGAGAAAATGATCACGTCCTCCAGGTAACACAAACATGTCGACCATTTAAATCCTTGTTGGAGCATGTCCATCATTCTCTCGAAGGTCGCTGGAGTGTTGCAGTGCCCGAATGGCATGACCTTGAATTGGTAAAGACCGTCAAGGGTAACGAAGGCGGTCTTTTTTCGGTTCATGTCATCTACGGCACTTTGCCAGTAGCCAGATCGGAGGTCGAGAGATGAAAAGAAGGTGGCGCCATGGAGGCAATCAAGGGCATCGTCAATGCGTGGTAGAGGGTACACGTCTTTTTTGGTAATTTTGTTGAGGTGGCGATAATCAACGCAGAAACGCCATGAGCCGTCTTTCTTTTTTACTAATACCACGGGAGATGCCCAAGGGCTCGTTGATGGTTCGATTACGTTTTTCGTAAGCATTTTGGCCACTTCTTTCTGAATCACTTCTCGCTCGGACGCTGACACGCGGTACGGCCGACGGTGAATGGGCGCAGAGTCACCAGTGTTGATTCGGTGAGTGACAATTTTAGTCTGGCCCAAGGGACGATCGTCGGTGTCGAAAATGTCACTGTATGAGGCCAAAACTTGGCAGAGAGCGTCGGCCTGGTTTGGCGATAGCTCCGATCCAATCATGTTTCGATAAATACCATTGTCTGAGCTGGGTGACCGTGAGACTGCGCTTCGATCAAGAGCAGATACAGCGACAACACTGACATCGTCCTCTGTTATGGCAGTTAGCTGGGCCAGAGACATCTGGCAGGGCAACACTTGAGGGGTGAAACCAAAGTTAAGGAGCAGAAGTAACACACAGTTATCCGCTATGGTCGCGATGGTATAGGGCACAGTAACACTGCGCGTCAGCCGAACGTCAGTAATTGGCGTAACGATATAATCACCGTCAGGAACGGGAGAGGTCGATGACAAAGACACGTACGTGACAGCTCGAGGTGGCAGGCGAACGAAAGTGGTTGGGCTCAAGTGGCTGGTGGGCTTTACAGAGTAGTCGGCAAAGATTGGTAGATCAAGGCTGAGGGTACCAAACGAACAATCAATTAAGGCCGAGTGTGAAGAAAGGAAATCAAGGCCAAGTATGAGGTCATGAGGGCAGCAGGCTAGCACGGCAAAAAGAACCACGGCGTGATGACCGGCAATGCTGACACGAGCAGTGCACATTCTGATTACTGGGACAGTACCCCCATCGGCAACACGTATTGCCTGCGTCGTAGATGGCGTCATAATATTTTGTAAGCGGCAGCATAGAGAAGCGCTCATAATAGACAGGTGCGCACCTGTGTCAATGAGGGCAGTCACAGGAACATGGTCGACTTGTACTTCAAGCAGGCTATGGTGCGTGGGAAGCGTCAGTAGAGGATTTTCGGCCATCATTGGAATTGCAGCTTTACCTCTATAAGCTGCAATAGCTAGTTTTCCTGCTGCGGTCGTCCAGAGAAGCTCGGCGGAGAAAAGCGCCGAGGTGGCGGAGAGCGGATTAGCGACCTAGCAGCGACGGGGAGCGAGAGCTGCGGCGACCGGACGAAGGGGCGTCAGGGTAGCGGCGACGGGGCAAAGGGGCGTCAGTGGAAGGCTCGTAAGATGATGACGAATAAAAATTGAAGGGTGCGGCGACTGAACGTCGAGGGGTCGTCGGATGCATGAGCGCCGAGGTAGAGAAAGTCTGATGTGGTTGGTTTGACCAACGGCGGCCGCAATAGCAAGAAACGTGCCCAGGCTGGTGGCAGGAAAAGCAAATAGGCCGGCCGTTGGGTGTTCGCCATTCCGAAGGGTTACGGAAGGGCATTGTTGGAGGTGAACGGCGAGCGTGTCCTCGGGAGTAGGCCGGGACTTCAGGGCGAGTCAAGGGACAAGCTGATAGAAGGCCGAGGTTCGCAAACTCCTGCCTCACCACAGCTTGTATTAACGCCACTGACGGCTGTTGTTGGTCAGAGGCGAGCGTTGTGAAAACGGGTGGCTGAAGAGGAGCCGGACAGGCGACTTCGATTTCCCGACGAACAATGTCTGTGACGTTGTCATACGTGGGGGACTGGCGGGCGGCTTCACACGATGAGGTTGCGGCCGTGTTGGGCAGCCGGGTGAATCGCTGAGTAATATGGCGGCTCTTGGCTTCTTCGAACCGCCAGCACTCTTTAATGATGGTATCGACGGTGGCAACGTTGTTGTAAACTAGAAGATTAAATACGTCGTCTGCTATACCTTTCAGCACATGGGCCACTTTCTCAGACTCACTCATGTGCTCGTCAATCTGGTGGCATAGGGCGATGCCGTCATGAATGTACGCGACAAACGACTCCGTCGACGTCTGTGCAAGAGCTGCCAGTTGATTCCACGCTGCGATCTGCCCCCCAACGGTGTCGCCAAAAAGGTTGCGGATGTTCTCTTTAAATGAGTCCCAGCTCATAATCTCCGCTTTGTGCGTCTTGAACCACACTCGCGGTGGGCCATCGAGGTAAAAAAGCACATTGGCAAGCATAGGAGTCAGGTCCCACCTATAGCTTGCGTTGACCCGTTCGTACCGGTTTATCTATTTGTCGACGTCAATGCCATCCTGACCGGAAAATACACCGGGATCACGAGCAGGAGGTAGAACGACGTATGTAGAAGTCACGGTAGGGGCAGGTGGCGAAGACGATGGTTGTTCAACCTGTGACATGGTTGGACCTATGATGATGCGGCTGTTGCGGAGCTTCGTGATGAAGACGGGGAAGTACCCAGCATGTCCACCACAAAGATGTTACGTAAAAATGACACGAGGCGTGTCTATTTAAAATCTAAATTCAAACTGATGCGTATGGTGTCGACTAAGATGGAAGACAGCACGCACAACCGACAGACCACTTCCTCGTTGTCGTCTTCTGACCGCTGATACGTCAGCTACGTAACAATATATACGTGTTGTTATGGTGCCTCAGATATGCGCAATAATTGCTTTTTAATTGACAATCGCACAAGTATGAACGCTGAAGCTTGAGCAACATTGGTGGGCGCTGCTGATGGGGTCGGCCATTTGAGATATTTGCTGGTGCCGTTTAAAGTGCTCGGTACCGTTAGGGTGGACAAACAGACAAATCGACAGACAGACAGACCAAAATTTTTGGGTCGAAAGTCCCCAAGAAAGACTATCGTCTTTAAAAAATAAAGCGCTCAAGGTCTTGAGGTGCACGTAACGATTTTCTTTCCTTGGTCTATTTCTGCCTGCTTTTAGACTTTTTTTGTAGCAGATTTCAGACCTTTTTGTAGCAGTGAATTCATCGGGAAATAAGTTCCTTTAGTGATTCCATTCCATGGCTACTTGAAACAGTGTTGCAGGGTCCCTTTAAGTACATTAATGCACTCCTGTCTAAATTTTTGATTCAACATGGCCTTGGATGCCATGGTTTTGGGAATTGTGCAGTCATGGTTGCTTGCAGTCATAGAAACAATTATTAATTAATTGTTGGGGTTTCACATCCCAAAACCATGACACGATTATGAGAGATGCCGTAAGAGAAAGCCTTGGAAAGTTCGACCACAAGGGGCTTTTCAACATGCAAATAAATCTAAGCAGACAGGCCTCTGGTATTTCGCCTCTGTAGGAATGCGGCCGCTGCAGCAGGGATTTAATCCCGTGACCTGCCAGGTCGGCTGTCTGGCACCTTAACCACTAGACTCTTTTGATGGGTCGGTCACAGAATTGAGCCATTTTACTGAATGGCTCAAATACACAGAAAAAACAGATTTTTGTGATTCTCCAGCATAAAACTTTAGTCACTAGAGTGGTTGCTCAAAACAAGCAAATCAACAACAGCTATTACTAGCTTATGACTGGGAAATAACAGTGTAAAAAATTATGACAGGCCACACAAAAAGGCACGACCACAGCGCTATCATTGTGCTTTATTGCGAGTCCTGTTGGAAGTTTTTCGCTGTAATTTCCCCGTCGTAAGTGTCAAACAACTAGCCCAAGCCTCAACTCTACCCAAACTCACTGGCTCAGAAACTATTGAGAAGCCATGCTCTTATGGCGAATTCCATTGCGAGAACAGGAGTAGAGGGCCAGGACAGTGAGGTGTGGGAGGCAGAGCACTGAGTACAGGGCTACTCCATCAGCCACTGGATTGCGGCACACTCATGGAGAGCAGGTGAGAGGGTGACGAGAGGGAGACCATGTGATCGAAACATTTCAAGCCCGGGCGTACTCTCCGTGGGGCAGGAGCGAAATATATGTGAAATCGGTCAGCCACTTGTTCTTCATTTTTCCAATACATAGTATGTTTGTGCAACGACACACTTGGCAGATGTCCAGCTGTCATTGTCGCCACCTGCACAAAACTGCGGAACAGTGCTTTCAAACTACTCATGATTGCTACCATTGCCGCCGCACTGGCGGGCTGAAGAAAAACTCTGAGGCTGTGATGCTGAAAGGCCACGTGACTCGTCGTACTGTGCCTACTCCGCTTTTCAGGCGAGAGCACTGCAAACTGCTCCTGGCTTCTCTCAGCACAGCAAAAGCACTCTCGCTCTGCTAACGCATGACAGTGCTCCTGCACCTGTTCGACCAATGAAACACGCCGGCTCCGAAAAGAGCACTTTCAGAATGCCTTTGAGGGCTCTTGCTCTCCGAGTAGAACTCGGCATTAACCAGAGGAACCTTGTTATACTCAAATCCTACAGGCAATGCCGATAGCCATATACCGACCTGTGCGAGTACACGTGAGCGGTCGGTGATGCCCCCGCTGACAGTGCGGTAGTGTTCACGTGTGCGTGCCAGGGCCTCCTGCACTGACTGGTACTGGGCCAAGGGTGCTTCCAGCTGTGCGTTCAGGTATTTTTCGCGAGTTGCCAGCTTGTCTAGAACTGAGCCAAGCCCAGCCGACAGCCTCTCAAGCTGAGCTCGAGTCAGAAGCAGGCCCTCATCAAGCTCACGACGTTGTTGGTGGATCAGTTCCAGATGACCACGCCAGTCCTGCAAAACCAGGAACCAAAATATCAGCACTGATATACAAGAATGCGACAGCAAGTCATCTGTGTCATACACATCTATAATCACGGGTGTGCGCATAAGAGGGGCATAGGTGGTGCAAAGTCTGCTCCACATGTTTACTCATTTGGACCATCACTGCAGAGAGCAGGGTTATGGCCGCGCAAGCTTTTGATGATTATGGCAGCTGGGAATCTCGGATCTTGCATAGCAACAAATGTTTGCTTCTTGTATTTATTTCAAAAAAGCCAGGGACCAAAGGCAGGTCCTTGTGAGAAGCATGCTGTCTTTTAAACTTGACCAACTATGATGAAACTTTGCCCAGGAAGCCCACATAATGGGTGGTTATGTAGGCTCCCTAAATTTTGTCCACCATAATGGGAAACCCTGTGCATGCCTGCCTATGTCTACAATATAACCAATATTTTCTTTAGTGTTTATGAAAAAACGAATGCATGATCTAGAGAAATGTAACACCCAATAATGCATCTGCTAGCACTACAGATAAGACAGAAAAGCTGCTGTCACATCGCAGTCCCTTCAAGCTAAAACGAAAGCCAACAGAAATACTATTAAAACTTTGAGGACCACAGTAGTATAGGTATTTCTATTATTAACGCAGCTGACTGACCTTGGCATCGGGTTGGATAGTAACCCTAAGCTGGGGTAAGACCCTCTCCACTTCCAGCTTCCACTCGGCACTATCCACCGTTGACTGTAGAATCTCCTCGGGCTTGTTCAACTGAGATGATCCACCCTGTACAGTTGTACAAAACACATGCGTATTCAAGCTGCAGAACACCGTAACGTAAAAACATGGTGGTGGCATGCGACACTCGCACACAGCTGTGCCAGACTTATCGTAATGGTGGCATATCTCAATGTTCCAATAAGCATGAGTTGGTTGATCACGTTAGTGGCATGAGTGGTGTTACTGAAAGTGTGACACACAGATGTATCAGGTATGCATCTCTAATTGTGCCTACTTTGAAAGATGGGTTTATGAATGGCTTGAGCCCCCCGTGTTGACTTTCTCTGTACGGACATCAGTTTGTGCAACTGCACGAATGGTATTCAATGTAATTTTCATCTGTCAGAGTGAAATGTGTTTGCCCATCTAAATATAGTACGTACTCTAAGTTGCTAAGTACCCAGGTTTGCACAAGCCATCAGTATTAGCATTTATGAAACTCCAGGATTGTCCAATTTATACTTTAAGCAACCGCTTTTCCGATACGCGAGCATCTGTTGAAAAGTATTCACCCCACTGCCGCCACCACGGCAATCTGCCAGTGACAAGATGTGCTCCTACACTGTTGCAAGGAAGGTCTACCGTAAGTCCTCGTGCACCACTGTGCCTCGAGAAACTATCTGTGCTGTATCTCTTGGCATTTTCAAAGTATGCAGAGAAATAATCCACGAGTGGGACTCCTAGCATGACGCCCTAAAGTACTGCAACTACGGCAAAGAAATGATGCGCAAGCTCACGCATGGCAGGCCTGTCTTCAACAAAGAGTTAGGCGGTTTTGTATGCCGAGTTCGCCATTCACTTAGTTGGACTTATCATTCGCTAGGTACAGTGACAATGAGTTGGCACTAAACTTCTAACTGCCAATTGAACTGCCAAAAAACATACCAAATTGGCAATTTTTTCAGGGTATTCATAGTTTTTTTCATGCATTTACGTTTCTGAAAATATGTTACATTGTTTATTTCTACTTATAATCAGCACACAAATTAAGAAAAAAAAACAATTTTGAGAGTGATTTTGCCTTAGTGCGTGTCATGGTAATGGGTCATAACGTACCGAAAGTTAAGTATTTATTTGAAGAAATAGATAACGCACTGAAAGTTTCGCTGACTTTCCTACGTAGAAACAGAAGTTTTGCTAATTAATTGTCGCACTTTGTGTGGTAAATTTCGAAGCATTGTGTCTAAAGATCGTTGTTATCTTTTGTCCTCATCTGAAGCAATATCCGGGGTCACCGTCGGACACACACCGTCGGACACAAAGTCCATGTCGGTACAGACGCTGCTTTCTGTACTGCTCCAAGAGCTCTTTCTCTTGAAGCACTGCCACCACCAGTATTCTTCTTGCAAAGCGGCATTATGAAATGATTTTATCAGGCTTAAAACCTTCATGAAAGCCACGAAATGCAGTTTTTCAGAGGCAACTACCTTTATCTAGAGTAGAAGTTGCAGGCAAAGCAATTGACAGCTGTGATACGCGTCTGGTAGCAGAAGGAGCAGAAAATAGGGCCGGGTGAGTGGGACTCGTCATTGGCCACATTGATGCTAACTCATGTGACAAGTGCAACTCGGGGTTAGCGGTTAAACCGTTAATGTAGCACATGATTTACGATTGCACAGCAAACGTAGTGATGCCTTGAAGCTTTTTGTTGGCAGCCTTCTTTGTTTTCACTGCTTTCGATGGGACATGAGCCTAAAGCAAGATTAGCCAAATATTCAGCAAAAGTGGGGTAGGTGCTTCCACCGTACATTACAGTATCTCCCCTGTTTATTATGTTATGTGCACATATCCCATAAAGAACGAGCAGCGGGCACACTTTTTTTGATGTTGCATTAGCTACCTTGTGGTAGAAGTGTGCATGCAAATCGGCATGCTTATTCAACGATGCATAATATATCTTGACATGCCATACCGGCAGGCAGCAGAATGATTTTTCAGTTGCAGGCATGCTAGCACAATGACAAAGCTACGAGCTACCGCGAACTGGCTAGAGTCATGTTGAATTACCTTCTCTTCTTGCTATCACTACCTAGGCTCAATGCCACACCAAAACTGCAAAAGTACCGTTTCTTTCTGAATGAATGGACAAGTTAAAGATAAGATACCACTGGTAAATTCTTTTAGAATATATTTGCGAATATTATTGGCTATGGGTCCAGAAACCGTTAAGACAGTGCACACAATGTACAAAAATAAAAGACAAGAGTAAACCAACACTTAGCAGCACAGCACAGATAAAATGGTTCAAATCTATTACAGCCTGACAGTGCAACATCTGTTGGCGTGTTCATGTCCTACAGCTAGTTATTGTCTTAATAAATGTTAACTAGATACATACAGAGCAGTAATAGACTAATAACACAATACAGTGAACCAGCAACATCAGCAGAACAGTGAGCCACATTGTGTTTCATAAATAAAATTTACTCTGCCATTCCACATGTGGTCGCTTCCACCAAAAGCACTGTTATCTTTTTCATGAAGCACCCGATACTTTTTAGCAATATAATGGCACAAGAAAAGTTACTGCAATCTCACCAAGCGGCCAGCCGATAGCGTACGCAAGCCATCCAGGTCCATTACTGGACCGTCATCATCGTCCTCGTCTTCCGCTGTTTGCTCCTAAAGAATGTGAGCGAGTCGAATGAATAAAATGCCACTTTGTGCAACAGTTACAGCAATTGCATGAAGACAATACTAAATTGTAATCAGTGATGATTACTGCGACTACTCATAACAATACTTCTAATGACCATGGCATTAACAATGATGATGATGTATTTCACACCCAAATATATTGGGTATCAGCTAGAGCTGTGCGAATAACAAAATCCAACGAACTAAGCTTCTCTGCTTTACTATGTCACTGAGCAGCAATTTGGCTCTCCTCCTCTATGGCTATAATACAGTGGAGAATGCTCAGCTCTATGTATTACGCCACTGATACCTCTGTGCATGCACCCATAATGAAAAGCACTATCAAACGGCCCCAGCACGGCGTCAGACTGTGCTACCGCACAATGAAGACGCACAACTGGGCATGCACCCGTGCGTCTGCCATGGTTATGAGGTCACTCCTCTGAAATCCACAGACTGGCGAGGTGCGTGCAGTTGGGGCAGCTGTGCGCCATATGACATCACTGCTCCTCGCACATGCACAGCCTACGGCTCTCCAGGAGCCAGGCGAAACTGCTCAACCTCGGCCAGTGTAGCTCACATTACAGAAGGAAGAAAAGAGAGAGGGGTTAGAACACACCTCCATCATCTCCTCTTCAATTTTCTCCAGAGTCACCTCTGCGGCATCATCGACCACTGTTTCTTCCTCGAGCTGTTCTTCTGGTGGCAAAAGCCTTGAGCAGCAGAAACATGAACACGTAAGATGGAATGTCTTGTGATGCCCTCCATGTTCCTCTGATATTGCATTCTATGGCAGCACTCTATGACAAGTCACTGCAAAATTCTCTTGAATGCTGAGACTCTTTAACACTTAAGGTAATCAATGCAGCGTGGAAACTAGGGCAAGTTGGTAGGACGTAACTGAATATATGAACAGTGCAACTTAGAAGCAGTTACAGCGTAACTACGGAAGCAAACAAGGACAGTAGAGAGCGCTGCAGCTGATGATAATACCCTGCAAGTGTGAAAAACACGCCCGTGCATGCACGCTCACACTTTTCCGTGATGGTGAAAGAGTGCTTGAATCAAACGGGGGAGAGGAGAGAGTCCTTTTCTAGGTGTTAGTGTGCGTACGAAAGTACACATGTATGCGAGTACACTTCCTTGCCCTCTGAAGCTGTTAGCAAGATGGAGTGACAAGCCAGTCAATCTTCAACTTCCTAAGTGCATTTCCTCGAAGGAAAAAAACTGTGCACAACTATTCTACACAAATAATAGTTGAACTGGTCCAGCACATAACAGAAAAGAAGAAATGCTCGAGCCAGCCAACACAAAAGGACAAAGTACTACTTCCAACAAATTTTAACTTGCAAATTTCATCAAATATATAGTCTTGTAGGCAGCAGTAAGCGCTCTGTCCTTGCGTGTTGGACAGCTCGGCCGTTTCTTTTTTCCTGTTATACGCTGGATCAATTCCAGTATACAACAAACCGACTCGCCCAATCTTCGACACTACCATACAAATCTAATATCATGGCAATATAGACTATCACTAAATGGAACCTGAAGGGTCCGGAAAAAATATGTTCCATTTAACAGGAGTTTCGTTTAATGAGAGATAAACAAGGGTGCAGAATACAAGCCTTAAACCGAAAATAGCAGAGGCATTTGTTACGTTTATTCAGTAGTTCCGTTTAACAGATTTCCGTTTACTGAGAGTCTACTGTATATGACAACGGGGAATGATGCAGTGCCAAATAAGTAGTCTTCTTGTCACCTGCAATGCTTACTGAATGATGCCAAGTAAGTTTGTACTAAACAAGGTTAACTTCGAGGGATGCTGGGCTGAGGCAAGTGGTGGACTGTTGGAAATAGACTTGAAAAAGTGACATAATAACCAAGAAATGACACACTGTAGTGTTTCGATCTTAGCGTGGGATATGTTTTATTACGTTCAATTCATAAGCTTTGTATATGTCAGAATACCAAGTTAATTGCTGAAGGAAAAAAAACTATAGAAATTTGAAAAAATGGTAATTATTGAAAACATTAATTGACGCTCATGAAAAACCGTTTACAGCTTGTACTTCAACAATCACAAAGAAGTTCGAGTCAGAAACAGCTTCCTGCTCATATAATGTAAACATTACATTGCCAATATGCAGAAACCCTGGAAGCAAGAAAATAATGAACAGAGGAATTCCTAAAGATTAAAAAACAGATGCGTAAACTTCGATATGAGTAGCAACATGAAATAGTAATATAATAATATTTGGGGTTTAGCATCCCAAAACCACCATATGATAATGAGAGACGCCGTAGTGAAGGGCTCTGAAAATTTCGACAGCCTGAGGTTCTTTAATGTGCACCTAAATCCGAGCACACGGCCCTGCAGCCTTTTTACTTCTACCGAAAATGCAGCCGCCACAGCCGGGATTCGATGTTGCGACCTGTGGGTCAGCAGCCGAGTGCCTTAGCCACTAGACCACCGCAACAGGGCGAGTAGCAACATGCAGTCATAGAAAACTCACATACACTGACAAGATAGCTAAGCATTTCTTTCTTTGCCACTGTTTCTGTTGAGGTACACATGCATAATGCTTCAACCACATATCAATATGTCACTTAGTTCGTCAATTATTTTTAGCGTCAATTATAAAATAAACAAGTGAAAAAAGGTTGCCTTTGCCTGATGACCTCATTTTTGCACTATATACGAGTGCAAATACATTTTATTGCGATAGCAATCATAGCACCAACATCATCAATGTTGGCGTCGTTGTCATGCACTGTGTATGTATTTATATGTATGAAAACACATGAAAAAAAATCCCAGAAAAAAAGACTCCAGCGCACGGAATCGAACCTGGGACCTTCGCGTCTTAAATGCGAGGCGTTAACCACTGAGCCACCGAAGGGTGCCTCCTTCAACGTTCAAACGGCAAGCTATTCATATCTACCACTTACCGCTGATGGCAGGCATCTCGGGGGGAAACAATCGTGTTTTCAGCATTTTCAGCAAGATGGTGCCGTGAGCGAGCGGTGGCTCTGATCTCTCACGTGTACTTTGGCCCGCGTAGAGAATAAGAGGGTGTACGCTCAATCGCGTGCCCTTATCTTGCAATGGGGAGAATCATATGTCTTGGCTAGCCTTTGGGTTTCATGGGAACGATTTCGTTGTAGTCACCTGGCGCACAAAGGTCACTGCAATTGTTGCACGGCCTCCGTTTGCGAAAACGGCGCGCTTTTCAGACACAGCAAAGTAACAACTGAGATGCCTATTTGCGTTCATCTGTACCTATGAGTACGTTACGTGCATCATTTGTGCATGAGAAACGCAGGGCACGTTTTGATCTGCTTGCCGTTCTGCACGTGACCTTCCAATTTCCTGCTATCACGTTCATTGCTTCACCTCTGCAGCAAAAATGCGACTTTTTTTCAAAAACTATAAAAGAAAAGAAAAAGAGTGAGCAAGAACTCAATGTGAGCAAAAGTGTAAAACAATGTCTTTGTGACTAGTAACAGGCAATAAAGTGCAACTGCTTCAACTCACATGCATAAGAAGTGAAGCTGTACAGGTGGTGCTGTAAAGTGCAGCTGAGAAATAAACGGTGGTTTCTGCAAATAAAGAAACAAAAAATTTGCAAGGGGATGCACTGAATAGCATGAATGAAATAATATATTTCTGCAGTGTGCTTAAAGGGCAAACAAGAGACGAAATTTACTTGTTTCCAGTCCGCTTTGATTGTCTTCAAGTTACACAAAGGTTACCACAGAAACAATGGTATCATAGCTACAAGTCGTAGCCCTAAGCTAGAAAAAGAATTAGCTGCAAAAGCAAAATGAACAAACAGGTAACATTGTTAATGGTGGCAATGAGCTTGTTGCTTTCGTGGCTGTGAACTTTGTAAAAGTGAATTTGCCAGAGAGCTCAACGGTTACCACATGATAGCAGTGAGGTGTGCCAGTGTAGTCAATATCGCCAACCAACTGTTACTACACTCAAACCCCTTCTTACGAACACGTACCAGGAAGCACTTCAGGTCCCTTATGCGAGGCATCTCTTGTAAGCAGGGCATCATGCTTTCATTTTCTGATCAACACGTATTTCCATGCAGGCACAATGATGTCTCTTATACCCATTTGTCTCTGACATCACTGGCTTATACAGGGCTTCAACTAGACCAATAATGATAACTGTAGGAATTTATAGTCTCAGAACCATGATGTGATAATGATGTGTGCCGTAGTGAAGGACTCAAGAAATTCGGCCCCCTCTGGTTCTTCAACATGCACCTATATACATGGGCAGCAAGTTCTTTCACTTCCACCGAAAATGCTGCCGCGGCAACCAGGATTCGATATTGGTACTTTTATGTCAGCGGTCAAACACCATAGCCCCTGGACCATTGTGCCGAGGTCATTCACAGGTGTGTTGCTTAGAGAAGGGTGTGGGTGATGGACCCAGAGCAGCCCAAAGGAACATACTCAGAACTTAACAGAGTACAGAGAACACAAAGCTCATATACAGCGAAGTGACTAAGTCAGACACAGTGAACAGGTTTACACTACATACGGTGACGAACTTGCGAAGTCTTGAGCAGGTGTTGTCGAGACAAAAAGACCAATTCTTCATACAGCTTCGCTATTCCTGATGCACGAACTGCTCAGATTTATCAATATCTGTGAACAGTTTCCTTTAATTTTGCCACAGGCCAATCAAATGCAGCGAGTGGTTACCTGAGCACATTTCAATTACTCACGTTTTCCATGCAAACTGCTTTTTCCTGAGGGCCTTGTCAGCCAAATGGTCGAGAACGAAGATCACGTGCTCTCCCCAGCCTTGCTTCAGGCGACTCGGAGGGAAGTCGATAGCGGTGCCCTATGCAAGAGAACGAAGTGAAAGCAAACAGATCCAAGCAACTGGGGACAACAAGTTCACTCTAAGTCTCTGTAGATGCTATATACGTACCGCATTCCTAAGCACATCTAGAATATTTGATATTGTTGTATTAGGATCATCCGACTGCAAAGAGAAATTTACCTTTGGTTCAGTAAGCGCAATCAGTCCCAAAGCCACAACAATAACGATGTCAGAACAGCAGCTTTTAGTATTGGAGCAAGAAGTACTTAGTGACTTGTAGAAGAAGTTATGTAAAATACATTATGCTAGGAGAAGACAGAAATTAATGCAGTTCTAGTCAAATCAGCCAGTTTCGCTTCACTAGACTGCAACTACAATTTCAATTGCATGAAACTTATGAATGCATACAGTTATGACATGAATGTTTAACCTCTTAATTATACCTCGGCTTTGGCAGATTCATAACTCCATGATAAAGTAGGTCATAAAGAGGTCTTACAAATTGTACCTTCCTCAAAGAAATGATACATTTTGTCATAGACAGTCAACAAAACTGATAGAAAATAAATTGTTCTACTCGGAGTAGTCAAGGTGATGACAAAATCGATCGATTCACCTCCTGTGGTGTTTCAAACGCAATGCCCGACTGCTGGATCAGCCAAGCTGCCAGTGAAGAGAAGATGTAGAACTGTTCTCCCGGGTTCGTTGGCACTGCGAAATAATGCCTGAAACAAACAAACCAAACGAGTGACACATCACCACAAGGAAAACGATGGAATTAATGCTGCTTTATAAACTGTGCATAAGTCACAATATTTTTGATATCGTAAGGTACAATCACCTGGTGATGCAGTGATACCTCTTTTATACACATTCTTTAAGTTCAAGGTGACATTTCTAGGTGGCCTGAAGGATACAGTCTATATAATGTACATCTCGCGCATGGGCCACCATGTTTTTTTCTCACCTACCACTTTCCTAGCCCACTGAGCTGGTAGGCTGCATGTTATGATCAGAATAAAGAAGCTCTAGGGTTGAGCCCCTTTGCCTCAAAAGATCATTTGGGATTAGTCTCCGTCATGACCGGGATGTCTGTTCTTTTGTCAGTTCATATGTAATCCTCAAAAGTCTACGTCGCCTCTATAGCTAAAAAAGTACAATAACTTTGCTCACTCTTCATAATTCCACAAGACAGGCACCTCGCACCCATACATTAACACAGGAATTACTAGGGCGTTAAGTATATATATATATATATATATATATATATATATTGTTTTGTGGCCAACATCTTTGTCCTTCATAATCATTGATAAGCTAGTCGTTGCTCTTTTTTATAGCACTGTTTCCTCCCACGACCTTACTTTGTAGAACTTGTCTATCTTTGTGATCTTCGTCTATCCATGATCCTACAAAAACAACATTTTTACGACATTCATGACGTCACCGTTTACCTGAATCACCCATATGGTGATAACTTCATTATTATTTAACGTCCACTTAGCGAAACGTGCATCTCTTGGTAAACATCGCCAAATGTGTGCTTCGGCTTTCACGAAACTACACGCCGAAAGGCGACCAGAGTTAGCCGACGCATCTCAATTTAGCCGTGATGAACGTCTGCGAACTCACTCACCTGCTGACAGGCTTGACTTTAAACTGTGTTGTGAACTCGGTGTCGTAGTTCATAAGCTTCAATTTGTCCAACAAGTCCTCCATTACGACGAAAGGGAGGTACGCTTGACCGGGCCCGACTTCATCTACGCTGGCCGGCTCCTCGCGCTTTTTGGACGACATTGCGGAAGGCTAGAACGAGAGTAAAATAAGGTTCATTCAGCTCGCGCCCGCTTTGGTTACAAACGAGAGGTTTGGAGAGAGCAACTCGCGCGAGCCTTACAGTTGACGCCCAGCGGTGCGCAATTCGAGGAATACAAATACACCGCGATGAGGCAATCAACCGATCTTAGTGGCCATCGAATTACAAGGCCCTGCGTTCATCACAACCTCTATACTACCAAAAAGCAATAAACTACCAGAATAATAGGGAGCTTCCTTAATCTAGCCGAGACTTGCTGCACCGCAAAGAGCACGACAGGAAGCTGTCATTTGTTTACGAACGTGTTGTCATGACAACTATAGGAAAAGTTGACGCTAAGAGCGCAAAATTTACTTTTTTGTTGCGCTAAATTGTTGAACAAAAAACTTTTTGAAGTTATTTTATTTTGCAAAACATTTACATTCACTTTTTTTTACTAGGGTTGCATTTTGGTAATTGTTATCGTTTCACTAGTTTCGCTTTCGATTTTAGACGCGCGTGCACATCGTGTTTTAGCGCTGCTATTTCACCAAATAGAAACACGCAATGTATCACTATGCTGAATATTTAAACAATGCAAGGCCGTATAATGAAATTCACATTTTTTTACGTTAAGCACATATACCAAACTACACTCGCCGATCAGTTCGTTCGATCAGATCGTAAAACCCATTGGAGGCCCTTGAGCGATAAACAGCTCTGCAAGAATAATAGAACATAACAAAAAGTCACTTTTCAGGGCATGTTGGTATAAAGCCAACCGTCTTATGAATTAACAACTGCATAGCAACCAACCAGCCATGTAGAAAATGCCGATAGGCATGTATTGGCCTTATATATCATTATATTTAATCATGGCGGCATAGCCAGCATAATTTACTTCGTGGGGAGAAGGGAGCTCCAAGTGACAAGTGGGAGGGCCATCTAAATGGAGATATACCGTGGAGTGCATTTGGTATGTCAGGGCCATTCATCCAAAGTGGGGGTGGAAATAATTTTTATCATAAGAGAAAGGGGGAGATGAAAGCTGACAGTTTTAAAGGAATTGAGTGACTTGAGGTTAATGAAATCCACGATAAAACGCACACTTTTGCTGTACGATAATTTCGGGAAAAATGAGTTCGTAGCGCTTGCATTGCTTCAGTAAGTAATCTATGAACGCGCGCTCAAATAGTGTATGGGCAGGGGCGACAAATGCTAATACAAGGAATTGGGGAGGCTACTCTAGAATACCATAAAAATTACGGACCACTTCATGATTCAATTTGACCAAGAAGTGATCGAGCACTGCTAGATCATTTGAAAGTTTGATTAAAATATCCTCTCCGGTAGTTGCAAATGTCATTCATGTCGTGGCATATATGGGTCTCCAGTCCATCTGAACCCCGGTCCATAGCAGTCGACAAAGCATTTACGATACAAATAGGTCTGCTTTGATCACTGTAGGTCAACAATTCTTCCAAGTACGTCAAAGGTGTCATTGTCTCGAATAACTTTTTAAAGTCGCTAGGAAGCCTACATTACTGCCTGTTCATGTAGGCTCCCTAAAAGTCACGCTTGTGAAGTGACTTAACGCCACCGTGTTCTCCGGTGGCACGCGCTCGGGAGCCCACGCTATTATGATAATGATAATGATGTCTTCTTACCTCTTCTTGATGCCGTGCTCCTTGCGTGGCAGGGATTCATTCATTCACTCATTCATTCACAAAACTAGTGTCCTGAAGCCCGGTCTTTTCAGACCGAGGCGGGCCACGTCGATCCAACGTTACTAGAATTATGGTCTCTAAAATAGCCAGTATATTGTAGGGTCTATACTAGAATAGTAACGTTGGCGTCAATCCACGTCGGTACCGCCAGGCCGAGCCTTACATGTACTACTATATACCACTGCCATTATCGGGCGTAATCTTGCACCTTCCGGATTATGCCCGTAGCTGATCTTAACAGAAGGGAGGGGGGGGGGGGGTTGATTAATGTTTTTCGCGCAGAACATCAAATAAATGTTTTATTCAGTCTCTCTAGACGGAAGACCATCGTCTTTCGACGACATTTGCAGTAGAACTTGCTGATACGGGGCCAATTTTTTGTGTTTACTTTTTTTTCTTCGAATGCGCGACTTTTCAATGCGAGCACGCGCGCACACGCGTGGACAAGTTACGGCCTCCCGTGGCGATTTCTGTAACGACCGAGCGCGCCGTGCTCAAATCAGTGAATGGCTGATTGAACGGCTGTGACGAGAGATTTTTGAGCCTCTTCCGTCATTTGTTGAGAGAATAGAAAGAAATTTTTTAGCTCACTTAGAGAATTCATTGTGAATTCTAGGCCGCGTGCTGCGCTATAATATGTGGCTCGCTTTTTTTTTTCAGGAACCGCTATACATCGGTAAACAGAGTTTTCTGACCATGCTCTTTGAGCATGGTCAGAAACATGACATCAATGTTACTGGGCACCTTTGTATATTGACTGCTTGGTATACGATATACGAACAGCATACTCAAGGATTGAAAATGGAAAAGTCAGAGCTAAGCAACACACATACTTTCGTTTCAACCGTCTCTTATTCGGGGCATATCGGCATGATTTCAATTCGAACGCGTAGATCAGAGCCAACATTACCTTGACAGACCGGTTTAGTCGCGGACTTGGCGTTAATATCTTGAGAAATTGAGCATATCACTCGTTATGCTAAAATATGTTGATGCTATGTTTGAATCTGTGAGTACTGTACACTGTACGGCTGTGTTATCTGTGAGCTGAGGCAGTTTTGGGATACAGACTATCACTCGCCGAAAGATCATAGCAGCGCTGAAGCAGATGCATTCTTAGAGGAGGATAAAATTGTTGTGCGTTCAAGGCTAGATAAGCCCATATCCGGTCATTGGAAGGGAAAAGAATGGACCCGCCCTTTAAAACAGTTTCACCCTGACGGAGGCAGTGAGGGACACACCCCCGTCTTTGTCACGAAGCTCAATAATATTAATGAAAAAGTCAGTTTCACCGCAAGAGTGAAACAATGAATGCGATAGCAACAAACTGTAATGTTCAATGAAGCGAGGTTGGCAACAAACTATTTTGGATATGATCTCATGCTACTCTACAAAAAGCTGGTGAAAAAGAACACGGCCGATCCAGGGACACATTTAGCACACTCTTCGTGCTGAGAGCGCTGCACGCAGAAAGGTATAGAAGCCGCTCGCTTGTGAGGTAGCGATATAGCGCGTGCGCCAGCAATGGTGACCACGCGAGTCACGTCAATGTTCATAGTTGCTGTTCAAGCAAGCTCCCTCCCTCCCCCACGCTCGCGTCTTTCCACACTTGTTAACGATGGGAGGGCCATTGCCCCTCTGCTTGAGCATTCGACGGCTAGTACAACAGCCTAGGGGGCGATCTTATCACATGCGTCTAGGAGCAACGGAGAGGGGCAGGCTCATTTGATCTCAGCTTCAGCTGTGTTCATCGCCCCCTGCTCGCTGCTCGCACGCTATTGCCCACGCGTAGAACGCACGATGCAGTGGAGGAGTTTTTAAGTTTGCACTTTATACGGGACATGACGGCGACAGCGACGGCCAAAACTCGTCCAGAGTGTTTATATAATTGCTATCGCGGTACTATAAATGGGGTATTACGTGCCAAAACCACAATATGATTATTAGAGACAGCATAGTGGAGTACTCCGAAAATTTTGACGACTTGATGTTCTGTCACGGTGCTATTTTTAGCAAAAAAAAAACTACACCAGAAAGAAGTGGGACGGAGAGCTTATCCTGTCTTTCTTTTTCCTTGTGGTGTCGTTTATTGAGCTAAAGTGCTATGAATGCTCGCTAACCAGCGCGCCAACGCATTGTGTTGTTCTGAATGGTGCTCTTCAACTTGCACTTAGGCATAAGCCCACAAAATGCGGCCGCCGGTGCCAGAATTCGATCCCATGATTCTAAGGACAGCTATCGAGCATTTTAACCAAAAAAAAAACTATGCGGTGGGTTCTCGCTGAGGTGTTGAAGACATAAAAACAATACGTTGACCACGATAAAAACAAAGAAAAACAAAATGCTTCAGCTCCCATACGGGAGCCAAACGTCTTGTTTTTATTTACTTTTATCGTGGTCAGCGCCCTGTTTTGATTGTCTTCATGCTTCTTTAAGACCAGACTGGTTCCCAACTCTCGATTTCATCACTCAGGTGTACATGGCTCCCTCTTGAATCTCCGTGACAAGAAGTTGCGGACATCATATATAGCAAACCTATTCATGCTGCTGACGTCATGTGAAATGATCCTTTTGCCGGTGTACCCCGTAGTTTATACGGGTACTGATGGAAGGCTCGCCGGACGGCTAAAAATATGGGAAGGCGGGTCATTAAACTCAAGAAACTCGTAGTAGAATCAGCGTCATATAGCACAGCGTAAGCTTGATTGAGAAAGCAAGACCTGGTTCGCAATCGATGGAGCGGCTATTTTTCAAATCCGAAATTCGGGTTTTACCACTACTTGCTTCTTTCTTTCTTCTCTCCACCAACACTAAATTTGGGCTCTGAGTAATGCTTTCGATCGTTTTAAGTGACAGAGACCCAGCGTGCTTTCATCTCCGAGTGGCGTCAGCTATGCGCCCTTTGTTCCTTGCCGGTTATTCCACATGCAAGAATCTGGAGAGGAATGCAAATTTTAAGTACGCGCGGGTAATGTTAGCCTAGATGTCCGTCTCGCATGCTGCTCCAGGTGCTGCAGCTGGTAACTATACGACATAGGCCGTGAATACAGCCGAGGACTCCGACTACGTAAAATGAGTGACTACCACGGGGAACGTAAAGGTGATGGTGGCCGCGAGAAGGCCCCAAAGTGATATATAGACATGTGCCTATACGCCTACGGCAATGTGCCCGTAAATATATGAGTGGTGTGAGGGCTCGGTTTCAGCTCGAGTTTCTGTCTGTGGACTTCGGGCATTAGTGACTATCTGTGGTTCAACTCGAACATCCCTGCGCTGTGAAGCAGTCTAGAAAAAAATGGCAGCATATCCACGGAGTGAATGATGAAGAGAGGGGCGAAGCATCCGTCCGTCCATTCATTCTTGCTTCTGTCCGTTCATGCGTCCGTCTTTGTGACCATCCGTGCGTCCATCCGCCCGGCCGTGCGTGCGCCGGTTCATGCGTCCGCACGTCCATCCGTGCATCCACCCCTGCGTTCGTTCATGCATCCGCCTATGCGTCCGTCCATAAGTCCATCCATCCGTGCAGCCATCCGTGCGTCCGTCCATGCATCTGTCTGTGTGTCCGTTCGTCCATTTCGTCAACACTCCAAGTACCACGATCTCGCATCTTTTCATCATATATTCCGCATACAGAAGCACCGCCATCCAGCGGACTTTCCAAGGACTAATGGAGAGGTGGCACGCGCACACTTTCTTACGGCTTGCGCTTCGTGTCTACTTCCCTGTCCCACCTTTAACCACGTCGAGCTCATGGTATATACTAGTTGACTGTATTCACGGCACTGCGGCCCAATGCTCGCTAAACCTTTCTAAAACCAAGGAGGTTACGCCCAGCGAGTATAACGTAGCAACCCTTTTTTGTCAGATAGTGCTCAATGTACATGCAAATGGCTGCTAATTGGGAATTAGAGACAGCGAAATTCGGCTTTTAGTTAACGCGCACGCTGCGAACTTTTTATTGTTCAACAACGCACAGGAGAAATCTCCCACCGGCACCACCTTGCAGGTCAAAGCGTATGACATGTTACGCACTACTACGAGGGATGAACAGGTGCCGCTTTACGGACCTTCGCCCCTAAAACCGAGCGTCACCTCTGTAAAGCCTAGCAACGAGCTAGAAGCAACTAGATTATAGTTCACAAACGCCCAGTTTCGCTGTTTCAAGCCTGACTTAATGGAAGCTTCACCATTTTTTTCATCTGAGTATTGACTTGCCATTCTATGGGAAAATACAGCAATTCTCTTGTAATTTAGTTCCTTTTCTGCATGTTAACTTGCTTCGAATAGTCGTAAGAAGCGCGCCTCTCCAAAAGATAGTCTTCATATATTAGCACTCACTACGAGGAGTAACAGCTAGCTATTTTTTTCTTGGTGTACGTAATGCGTCTTTTGAAAGAACAACCTAACGAGTGAGGCTGATTTAAAAGCGGTGCAGAATATTAAATGAATGATTGATCAACCGTGTATTTTCTTACGTCGGCCGCCTACAAAGCAGATGACTATACAGCTGTTTCGTTGCGATCATTAGTGTTGTTTAAATAGAAACAAGCTTCGAGTAACAGCGTTTTTGCACTCAAGAGAATGTGTGCTTACGGTATGGTATCAAGAACATTATTTGACGGTCCGGAGAAGTGCCACTTCTTAGGGCGACACCGCGGGGCACTCCCACATGGGGGCAGTTGACCCATAGAGTTTCCTAAAATTAACTAGAGGCGACTCTGTCGCTGCGATCGTTCAGCGACCATGGAGATGATGGGTAGTACACACATTTGCCTAGTCTTCGTACTCGCGGGCAGCGAATCGTATTTGCGGCTTCGTTTATTGCTGTGTGTCGGCTTCGTTTTGAAAGAAAGATTCAACTCTTTTGAACTTCGTGACCCGATTTTGAAAGGTATGTCTAAAAGAATATAAGGTGGTGAAGCGCAACCGCTGAACATTTGCTGATTTTTGTTTCGTGAGAAAACAGCTCCAAGCCACACGAACACACACAGAGCCAAAAGCAGGCCAGAAGTACGAAGATTAGACAAACGTGTGTACTGCCCATCATTCCCATGCTCACTGAAACGGCGTGCGTTGCAGCTCCCATAGACACTAGCACCAGCGTTCCCTCTAGTGTATATTAGGAAACTATGAGTTGACCTTCTTCTGTAAATCAGGTCAAACGCTGGGCTGGGACGGCTATCTGCTCTCCCATAGTAGAGTATACCGAGTACTCTGAATCGCTTAACACTTTTTTCTAAACACACGCAGTTAGTATAATACAGACAAGAGTCAGCATGTGTTGTGGCGGAAGGTGTGCGAGCGTTGCAAAGCGCGTAGCGAGCTCCCATTCCGCCCTTCTGACCGGTCGGTTCTGCGAAGGGGAACGTGGGAGACCCGCGCAGGGGAAACAAAAGCGGCTCCTTCGTTCACACGGTTCCCGAGCGGGGTGGAGGTTCGGGCATGGACTCGGGCAGACGCCCGAGTTGCCGCAATAGAGTGTCTCTTCACCGGCCAACGGCTCTTCCTTCACGGTGCCACCGAGCACTCGAGTCATCGAGGGGCCCCCTTTCCGAACCTTAAACACCTTCCCTCCTTAGCTAGTGTACAAGCTAGTCGAGGAGTATAGGAAGTTAGCTCACGTGCTTGCTACGTAATTATTTAGCGTTATGATTAGTAATCGAAGCATCGCTTAGCAATGCAGCTGATGTTATGGGGCACCATGTGAGGGGGAGAGATTTAAAAGTTCGTACGGGTTAGAGGACTTGAACAGAACGGTACAATCTCTTTTTGCCTATCCTGCATAGTTTTAATACAGCGTGTCGTTAATTGGGCAGAATAAAGAGAAGAAGGCGAGACAGACAGAGTGCAAAAAAAAAAATTGAACGTTTTGCATATCCGCTCTCTTCCGCCCCTTGCCGTAAATCAATGCTTAAGTAATTTTGAAATAATTGCTTCACCAGCGCTGGTTATAGTTCGGTGCGAAGGATTGGCACTGCTTCCCGTACCTGTGCGTCTCGCAGTTTTCAAGAGAGAGAGAGAGAGCGAGAGAGAGAGGTGCATATAGCTTTACAAAATGTTGGAGACGCGGGCGAACTGCGAGACGGTGAAATTCTAGATGCCCTCAAATAATGCTTCGTTGTCGTTCAGGCCGAGTCTCAAATTTCTTCATTCTAATCTTAGCTTCTGGAAGCCGTCCATCTTTATGCGTGTTTTTACTTCGTAGCTTTCAGGGTGGGGCATTGCAAGACCTGCGCTTCGACGTAATCACCAGAATCCTGTAGCTGCTGCTTTGTCCGTAGTTGGTACACGAGGTGAAGGGTGCTGTTTAATGATTTCAAAATTCCCTCTCTTGACGAGCGCTTCGACGAGACACGTTTCATCGTGCCTCACTACGGAAATGGGCGTTTGAGCGGCTTAAGCTCGTCTCGAATGGCAGGCAGCTCTTGGAGTAATCTTTTGCTATAGTATATGTCTTTTGTACACCTTGCTTCACTTTCTCCCCTTACTTCACCCTTCTACCTGCGAACATGCAAGCGCACCGTTGAAACGCTGTTGTAGAATATTTCGATAAGGAACGAGGAAGGTCAAATTACTGTAGTAAAGGCAGGTTGACAGCTGCGCCAAAAGTGGCAACACCGTGAAGCCAGTAAATTTACTGCATGAATGAGCGTGCTTTTATGCACAGCGTTGACCACATCTAGGTTTGAACAGATGATTGGTATTCAAGGCTGTAAAACTAGGACATTTATTCTAACTAACAAGAGAAATGTCCGTTATATGACGTGCAATCATCAATTCCGACCTTAGGAGTGGACGAAACTGTACAGCCAGAGCCAAAAATTTAGAAACCACTATAGGTCTGAGAGAACGTTCGATTTGCCAGCCATTCATTGGTTATGGTATTAAGTAGAACTGCGCAGTGTGTGTTGTTAGCGCGTTTTAGAACATGTCGGCTATCGAAATTGAAGGCCGCCTGCGTAAGCAGCCGGAATATTAGGCTATCTTTAAGTGCATCGTGACCCTTGAGCACTGGACGCTGACTGTGCATAACAGCAACTGTAGGAACGAGGCACGCAAAGTCCCTTGAATTCAATGGAAGAACAATAAAAGAAAGGAATTAAGAAGACAGTGAGCCACATAGCAAATGTCCACTCGCATGACAAAGCGCAGGCTAAAAAAAGAACTTTCAAAAACAATAAAATTTTAAAAAGTTCTTGGCCAATACAACGACCTAATTACGACGCATGTTGTTTGTGTGTCACCTTGGTTATGCTTAGCTTAACTATAGGTTGTAGTTACACGTATATGTAAGCAAAGTTTTGTGAGTTGTTTTTTTTAGTATTACACTCTAGTCGAAATACAGCTGCCAACGAGCCCCTGATGCTTTGTAAAGAAATCTTAAACATGCAACCAGAGAAGTTAAACAGCCCCCATACCATGCGTATACGTTATACCGATACTCGAATAGGGATGTCCTGTGTGCATCATAGCTGCTTGTACGCGCCCTTATCTTTTGTTATGAGCAAAACCATGCCAGTGTTTCCTTTTTCCTCAGCGAAAACGAAGTTGTTGAAATTATTGATGGCGTCCTCGCCGGCCACACTCGGGAACAACGCTGTTTTTGCCGCTTCGGTTCGTACCTTGCCAGTGCATTTTGTCTGTAGTATCGTAAGGGCGAAGGATAAGACGATGCATGGCCAGAACAAGAAGGAACAATGTTCATTCACGAGGCTGCTGTCTTGGTTTTAATACCCTGGCCCGAGGCCGGAGCATGCGCCGTGGCGAGGGGTGGAGGCACGTGTTATCGGTATGTTCTTCGGTGCGTGCACCTGATAATCTACGATATATCACTTCCTCCCCTCTGAGCTAGAACCTATCCGGCGGCTTGCGGGCACGGGTGGAGCGTCGGAGTGGGAGTGGTTCTGCCGTGGACCTTGGACTTGCTGGTCGGAGTGGGAGTGGTTCTGCCGTGGACCTTGGACTTGCTGGCTCGATGCCACCGCCAGACGCTTCCTCACCAGGCTCGGACAGACCGGCCTGGAGGGCTTCGCTGCTAGTTGACTGGATGCCGCTGGATGAGAGTGGCAATTGCTCCATGGCAATTGGCGTTTCGCACGGTTCTTCCTTAACCGGTGTCGACGAGTCGCGTGGTCGTACTTGATCGACGTGTCTACGTTGCACCCCCCTTGGCGTGTTAACGGTTAACAATCGCTTGCCTTCGACTTTTGTCACGGTTCCGGGTAGCCACCTTTGACCTAGCTGACTGTACTGTCGACTCCACACCTCCCTTCCTGGTGCAAACTCTTTCTTTCCAGAGTTCGGAACTCCGTTGACGGTAGCCTCCCTCTTCGCCCCGTCTTCCTCTGCCAGGTAGGTGCTCAGGCGGGTCCGTGGTTGGAATCCAAAAAGCCTTTCCGCGGGCGACTGCTCCTCTCGGGTCGGTGTGGTCCTGTAACGCAACAAAAATTTGGCAAGCCGACTTTGCAGCGTTCCCACCCGATTTTTCTTCAGGCCCTCCTTGATGGTGCGTACTGCCCGTTCCGCCAAACCGTTGGATTGCGGGTAGTATGGGGCCGTCGTTACGTGGCGCACCCCATTTTCCCGGAAGAACCGCGCTGTCTCAACGGTTTGGCGGAACGGGCAGTACGCACCATCAAGGAGGGCCTGAAGAAAAATCGGGTGGGAACGCTGCAAAGTCGGCTTGCCGAAGTCGGTGGTGGTGCCGCTAGCACTGCTTCCAAATTGTCCTGCAGTGGGTGGAGGCCTTTTGCATCGATTCGGTGCCCTAGAAATACCACTTCTTTGTCCCGGAAGTGGCACTTCTCCTTGTTCAGTGTTAGGCCGTTCGCCCGAAGTCGTTCGAACACTTGCCGCAGTATCATTGTGTCATACTCTTTTTCTGCTACAATAATGTCGTCCAGGTACACTTTCACCCCTGGTATACCCTGCAGCACGGCTTCTATGCGCCGCTGAAACAGCGCAGGCGCTGAGGCAATGCCAAAAGCCAAGCGGTTGTAGCAGAAGAGGCCTTTGTGTGTATTCAACACAGTTATCTTCTTAGCATCATCATCCAGGGGAAGCTGGTTGTATGCGTTTCGTAAGTCGAGTGTGCTGAACACTTCGCCTCCTGATAGCGCCGCAAAGATGTCGTCAATTTTCGGAAGCGGGTACTGCTCTGTTCTTGTCGCTGGATTAACTGTTAGCTTAAAGTCCCTCACACAGCCGGATGTCTCCGTTCTTCTTTGCTACGGGCACGACCGGTGTTGCCCATTCAGACACGCTCACTGGGGACAGAACGCCCACTTCCACCAGTCGGTCAATTTCGGCGGAGACTTGCGCTCTCATGGCATACGGGACTGTCCGAGCCTTCAGAAATCGAGGTTGCGCACTTTCCTTGAGGTACAGCTTCACCGGTGGTCCCTTACAGCATCCGAGGTTCTCAAAGAGGTCCGGAAACTCGTCAAGAAGTGCGGTTAGCTGGCTGTCGGCGTGAACAACATTCACCGAAGACGACGTGCCTTCTACTAGCAACATGCCTGCTTTGCGAAATTCCTCTATCGTGTCCCTTCCGCACAAAAGAGGCCCTCGATGGTCCACCACTATCAGCGAACTGCTCACCGTTACTGGTCCAAGCTGTACCTGCATGTCTACCTTGCCAACGACCGGCAACGGTCCCAGGAAACATGAAAGGCGTAGTGGAGTTTTTTGCAGAGCCGGCCACCACTTGCGATGCTTCTTGTACAAGCTTTTGGGAATCACGCTTACTGGTGATCCAGTATCGACAATCATTCGCAGCCTACGGCCTTCCCACGTTAAGGTGCGCTCGATTGGCTGCACCAAGCGCTTATTGGCGGAACTGTGTGCAACGAGAGCATACAACCTCTCTTCTTCGCTTTCACATTCGGTTCCGTCGACAGCGAACGTTCCTGACCTGGGGGTGTGGGGTCTTTTGCAAGCCCTAGCAAGATGCCCTCTTTTACCACATTGATGGCATATGGAACTGCGATGTCGACAGGACGCCGTTGCATGCGCCCCTTTGCATCTGTCGCATGAAAGGCTGCAATTCTTCCTCCACTGTCTGCCTTGTTGCTGTACCACGTTGACGCCGCCACCTTCGGTCCGGGCGTATGAAGTACGCATGCCCCGAGCGTCTTCGTTCGCTTTCTCAGAAGCTAAGGCGAATTCTTCGGCTTCTTCACGAGTCAAGTTCTTGCGGCCCAGCAGGCAACGGCGCGTTTCCTCATCCCGAATCCCACAAACGATTCGGTCCCGCAACATACGGTCCAGTGTCGCCCCGAAATTACAATTTACGGCCAGTCTTCTCAGTTCAGCAATGTAGTCCCGGACGCTTTCTTGCTCATCTTGTTTTCGCATAAAGAAAGAATAGCTTGCTGCTATTTCGTTTGCCTGAGGGTTGAAATGTTCTTCCAAGCATTTCACAACGTCATCGTACGTCAAGGAGTTGATGGCGACCCCCGGCTGGTGCCCTTGCAATATCCGGACGACACTGTCGCTCAACGATGAAACCGTAGGGCCCGGCGTTTCGCTACGTCGGTAATATCGTTGCCCTCAAAGTAGGCTTCCAACCGGACACGATACGTGCTCCAGCTACTCACGGCGTCGTCGAAGGCAGGGGGTCGGGATCCCATTCTTCTGGTCTCAGCGTCGGAGTGCAATTAACCGGATCCCATCCTCGTCGCCACTGTAGTATCGTAAGGGCGAAGGATAAGACGATGCATGGCCAGAACAAGAAGGAACAATGTTCATTCACGAGGCTGCTGTCTTGGTTTTAATACCCTGGCCCGAGGCCGGAGCATGCGCCGTGGCGAGGGGTGGAGGCACGTGTTATCGGTATGTTCTTCGGTGCGTGCACCTGATAATCTACGATATATCACTGTCGCTTTCAAGAGCAGTTCAAATCGCTGCCTGAAAAGCTTCCGGCTTCTCCCACCATCTCCGGCTATGCATAGTGGCCCTGGTGGCTTCAAGCTTTCCATGGCGGTTACGTATTGGTAAGGGCCAATGTGCTGGCTCAAGGCGATCCCACTTCTGACACCATGTATCAGTCATGGCGACTGACTTAGTGAAGGACGCAAGCTTCGTTCCACAAAGTATATATATACATACTCATAGACTTGAGCGCATTCAGTCGATCGCAGCAAGATTTGTTTTGGGAAAATATGACTGAACTGAAAGCTCCCGACATATGAAGAAAGACTTCACTTGGTAATCCTTGCAAGACTGAAGACGTAATCTAAGACTGAAACTATTTTATTTAATGTATAACAAGAGAGTAGCAATTATTTCTTCAGATTATATGAACCTAGCACATTATCAATCCTCTCGTCATGACCACAAATTTAAAGTACGGCCGTATACATCCCTAGAACTGATCTATTTAAACATTCTTTTTTTCCTAAAAGCTATTGCCGAATAGGTTGTTGCCAGCCGATCTGATTCGTTGCAAGAATGTGGCTTCATTCTATAAAAAAAGAAGTGCCCCCCCCCCCTCGCACAATAATGCCTAAAATGGCGCTGCGGTTAATGGTAAAAAAGAACACGTAATTTGGAGATGATCCTCGCATGGCTGTCATCCACTGTCATCCTGATAGTCAGAATAAAGCGAAGTTCATTCTAGGTGAAGCAACCTTACCTGGTTCCACCATTGATAACTTCTAGAGTTGACCGATGGCCGCCTGATGTGCGAACTTTGACGGGTGGCCAACCAGCCTATAGGGTTGGGAACACAGTGTACTTTATGACGTTCATAACACCAACGCTTCTGATCTCCTCAACATCCCCTTGCCCTCCCCCATTTCCTAAAAAAACGAAAAAAAAGAAAAGAAAGAAGAGAGGAGAACTCATCTTAGCTGAATACTGACTTTACAAACACGCGACAACTTCCGTTAATTATTCCTACGTAGTCAAACTTTGAATGGTACAGGATAACACTGATACAAAACTACAATGCAAGCATTACTGTAACATGTACTTCTGCGACGCTAGCCTGCGATTTGAACGAGTGAATACTTCTGAAGGAAAAAAAAAACTCGTATTATGATTCCATAATACGCCACATGCGGTATAGGTTTTCTTTTGCGTGCGCGTAAGAAAATGCTAAACATATATGATGCGCATCTCCAGTTTAAATAATGAAAAAGAAAAGCATCAGCGATACACACAACCACATGTGTATACACTTGTTAATTATTACTACGCTTTTTCTTTTCTTCATTCAAAATCGGTAGGGGCTTGACTGCAATATCAGCGGCAAGTATACAGATAAACCTATGCCTTGACCAACTACAAATGCAAAAGTGTACGTCAATTTTAGAGAGGGTTCTAAAACGTCGAGCACAGGGAAGGGGCTGCCATGAATGAGGCAGCCCTTTGCTTGCAGGCATAAACATACGTCACATAAGTTTTAAGCACTGTGTTTTCAAGCAATCGCTGGGCAGCATCATTCGTCCAGGAGAGGGGAATTTCGAACGTTGAAGATATTTTCGTTCACAGCGCAAGCAGTTTCTCCTTTAAAAAGCCCGGAAATATGGACATTGACTTGAAAGCGAAATAAAACGAAAAACAAGAGAACAGAATAAAAAAAATATCCACGAAGGGCGATGAAGACGTGTAAATGAACGTCTTTAAGGTAAACACACACAGTGCAGTCTTGTTGACGCTATAAACAGGTTGGAGGCTCGTTTTGAAATGGCGGTTTTGGGTTTACCATGAAAAATCATGGCTCCTCGTATATACCGATAGTCGTAGATTCCAGCGCCTCTGCGCTCGAAGACTCGCTCAGGGCAAATCGCTCGCCATAAAAGTGCCCCTTTCTCCCATCTAACGCTGCATGTCCGATAGGATGGCCTTCCGTATTTGTGGCTACCTTGCCAGCCCGTATTATAGAATCGTTCGGGGAGAAAAGAGAAGCTGCGACGTGTAGAGAAACCGTGTGACGGAAACTTTTCTCTGCTTTTCTCAGCCTTTCAATCGATCTTCTCATTCGAACGACCGAAATGCGATAGTGCCACACAGCAGCGTGCACGAATTGTGTTTGTACCAATGTGGTAATATTAATTCATTCATTCACGATACTATACATTACAATGCGTTGTCCAACAGTAAGTGAATAGTCGGAGGTATCAAAGTAATAAATATCCGGTGGATCTCTTAACACGCTTGAAGACCTGCGAGTGAAGGCACGTAAACGCATTTACAGTAGAGAAAAGTGAAATTACTTGAGAAACAGAGTAGTCAAACTCTACTGAACTACTGAATATGTAATCATTGGTAAAACTTGATAGGCTTTGTGAGATCCATTCATCAACCTCGTTAGTCTAGCTGCATGCAAGTCTGAAAGACATTTATGAGAAAGAAAACAGGAAGAACAGTATAGCATGCGAGCACTCATTCTGCGTTACCTTATCCTGTGCGTAATGTATACAGTCATGGAGTTCTGACGCACACACACACACACACACACACACACACACACACACACACACACACACACACACACACACACACACACACACACACACACACACACACACACACACACACACACACACACACACACACACACACACACACCTGTACTACACAATTACAGTTGCGAAAACAGTCGTCAGTCATGGATAATATGATCGGACAATTCACAAACACCCTGCCATGTTACTGTCATGTGAAAGCGTTAAAAAAGGCACACTCTGAAAGACGAGTGCTTTTCGTGCTTGCAGTTACTGAGTGAGCAACGCTCATATATACGACACCCACGCGTAAGGCGTCGAGCAGGCTACAAGATGTGAATTCCGTGAGCTGTGATTTCTAAGGAAAGTGTGGCGTGTCGTACACCTTCCCATAGAACGCTGTTGGAGTTTTTAGACGTCAGGGGCGTAAATTAGCGGCCGATAGTGATCGGTATGAGTGCTTGAGTGGAAAACGCTGTTAAGAATTGCGAACATGCTCCGCAATTTTCTAGTAGCACGAAAGATTGTCTCTTCTGCGAGAAAAGCTATTTTGTACTATATCCAAGCGCGTTCAAACCATCAAAGTGGGAGCTACAAAATTTGGGAGCCCATCGCAGCAGAGCTGTGAGATTCAGCGGAGAAGCAGTGTGCGTGTGTCAAGACGATCATAGATGAAGACTGCGTTAGCACTTAACGCTGGTTGCGTCGCACTTTCTTTTCGTGCCAAGTTGTGGTGCAGGCCTCGTCCTTAGCTTAAGTTTTCTCAATGACTTTATCTCCTCTTTGCGGCAGAGAAAGTTGGGACTAGCGTGAGGTAGGTGCGTTTTTTTTATTAGAAATTATTTGTTAGGATTGAACAAAAGACAACGCCACTTGTATTACAACAACTAACTTTAAGTTTAATATTTTCCTTAATTTAATGTATATGCTGAACAGTACTTTTGTGAACATGAGATTGCCAAACTTTCAGGAGCCCTCCCCTATACAGCATCTCTCATACTAATATCATGATTATGGCACGTAAGGTGAAATCATCATCATCATGATCGTTATATTATTATTATTATTATTATTATTATTATTATTATTATTATTATTATTATTATTATTATTATTATTATTATTATTATTATTATTATTATTATTATAGCGACAAAATCTTCAGTAGTTTCAAAAGCGCGACATTGGCACATTTCTCTCTCTGTGACCATATAAAGTTGCCTAATGAATTCTAAGAGGTGAACCCCACAATGACCTATAGAACTGTGTACAGGCGCATAGACGCGCTTTCTCGTTAATGAACGAGAACGCAGCAGTAACCAACTATTAGAAGGAACAACCACGCGTTGTCTGGGTGCACTTCCGGCTCATATGAAATCTTAACTTCTTCCGTCGCCCTGGCCGAGGAATACCAAGGAATACCTCAGTATGCATGGCCTAAAAGAAAGTCGTTCCTCTCTTTCTTTATGCATTTTGACCTGTTTCATGTTTCGAAACAGCAGTATGCACCGTCGACATACTGAGGCACTCGTAGCGACGTTGCAGCGGGTAGGCTCTGCCCAGCCGAAAGATCGCCACCGCCGTCTATGAACACGTGACAACTGGCACAGCAGCTGCAAAGCCGCCATCGAGCACAGCGCGTCGGCGAAGAGCTTTCGCGTACGTCACAAGTGCCTCATTAAAAAAAAACGAAAAATAAAATCAGCGTGAGATGGAGGAGACGAAAAAAGAATAAAAAAGAGCGAGCTTTTTTGTTTCCTCGTCTATATTGCGCTGTTTTTACCTTTTACAGTATGTCACCAACTAGCCCATCTAAACACACTTCTGAGCCTCCCAGTGCGTCGACGGCGCCTATCGCTGTTTACAGAAACGTGGAATAGCTCTACAAAGACAGTAACTCTCAGTGACACGCACATACTTGCGTTCGACTAATTAATTATTCGCGGTTGTATATTAGAAGGCAGGAAGGTTAACCAGACACATGCGCATGGTTTGCTACCCTACGCTGGGGGAATGAGAAGGGGGACTAAATAAAAGGTTTCACTGATCAGAAGCCATGTGTGCGCCCGGCAAAATTGCGAAGTGAAAGATGTTCTGTCAGGGAATCCAAGTGGGCATCCACCTAACGGACGTCAGACTAATGCTTGTGACTGCTCTTGTAACACACACACACACACACACACACACACACACACACACACACACACACACACACACACACACACACACACACACACACACACACACACACACACACACACACACACACACACACACACACACACACACCACACACACACACACACACACACACACACACACACACACACACACACACACCGAGAGGGAGAGAAAGATGTTTTATGCTTTCTGGAGCAGGCGCACCGAAGCCGAGATACGGTACACTAAAGGTGCGTGTGGCAGCATCGCCATAACACACGCCATCTGCAGAAATTCAGACCGTTGCATCGCTTGAAGGATTCTGAAAGGCGTCTTTACATGTCGTGTAGGGGTCGACAACAAAGAGGCGAAGAAGTGTCATACTTCTTTTTTATACCGGGAGAAGAGTAATGCTTGCGAAAGCCATGAAGCCGTAATATAAATTATTAACGGCTCCAGGGAGTCTCCGATGGATTAAAATTTTATTGTCTTTATATTGAATGCCTGCTCGCGAGTGCACTTGAGATTTGCTCACTTGTGAATACAACGCTGACCAGTGGAGATTAGACACCAAATAACCCTTTTGCTCTTGGACGTCTTCCTCTGTGTGTGGGGGTCTGCCATAAAACTTATATAGAGATGTCGAGCTGGTTTGACCGAAAAAAAGAAAAACGTGACAGAAAGTGTTTCATCTATAGTATACAGTGCTCTAAGCTGGTCTCCTACAAGCTTCATAAAGCCTCTTCGGAGTTCAGCTGAGTAAGCTAAATCCTAACGGGCGGAGTTGTGCAAAGATAACATTCGCCACCTCGAATAGCTGGTGTCAAAGACCGCTTCATTTTTTTTTTGGTGACTGTACAGAGTTGCTTTTCTCTCTCTCTCTTGCGATGTTTTTTGAAGCCGAAGGAAGTTTAGCATGACGCTGATATTGTTTTTGTTGTTGTTTAACACTGGCGCGCGCATGAGAAGGATAAGCTGCACCAGAGTCAGCCACCTCATTTCAATGTTCGGAGTGCCTGTTTCCCTGTTAGCACATGCATACTTTACATTTTTGTACCATTTTTTTTTGTCTGGGAGCGTGAATCAATTAACCAACGCCCTCCATTCTCTTCCAACGTTTACTCGCGCACTTGAATACGGAGAATTTTAAATGGAAAAGGTAATTGGGCACATGCATGGTCGCCGTTATACAAAAGCCATCTATCTCTAAACAACCAATTCATTCATTCATTATTGATAAATCACAAGAGCGGTTTATTAACTGTTTTAACGAATAGCCTGCATGATTTCTAGTCAGCCAATCTATGTAGAGCAGGTTAACAGTGCAAATATGCCTATATGCACATCAGTAGTAAAACCTGACAATAAGATAAATGAATTCAGCCAGCAATGTTCACAATCACATTATTGCAACATATCACAGGTAAACAAGTAGACTACACTGACAACAGCGAGTGCAAATGACTGCTTACAAATCATGGTATCGCAAATGAAATATTTTCGCACTACGTAATATAGTTTCATGATGTTTCAACTTGTAAGCTAAATTTAAATTTGTTTTTTCCGAAATCGAGGTTCCGAAATCGGGGTTAGGGTTGTATGCAAATGACATTCCGGCTCCCCCCCCCCTCCCCCCGGTCCCAGCTGCGCACGTCATTCTTTTCGGCCCAAATTTTTCGCCGAAGCTCGTTGCACAAGCGTCTAGTCAGAGAGAGATCTGTCGCGTCTGCACCAACCCCTGCTCCGGAACCCGGTCTCGGTCATTTTGTAGTCCTTTTCCTCGCGACAAGCGAGCGCTCATACGTTCTCCATTCTCGAGCGCTCACGCTCGAGATGCTTAATAAGAAACCCATGGAGACGTGACGACGTCGACGAACGACAAAGAACCGCTGCCGGCTGGCTGGCGCGCTTATGTTCACCGCGCATAAAAAAGCCATCAAACCGAGTGGAAAGACTGGGTTCCCTCGCGACACTGCTCCGCTCGTCCCCACCAACTGTCTCCAAAAAGAATGTACCAGAAAGTGCAATAGAGTTGCGATAAAGGAAAAAAAAAGTGAGAAGAAAAATTGCGAGCAACGTGCCCAAAGAACAGAGCCCGAAATGAAGGAAAGTGAGAAAAAGATGAAAAGAAACAGCATCGCTGTCCAAGCGAGACTGTCGCGGTTTGTCTTTAACGAGCCGCGATGATTGCTTAAGCACCGTCGCCTGACAAGGGGCCCTTAATTCTCGCCCATCTTGCCAGCGAGAGGCGCCGGCTGCTACTCTTTGTTGCGGTCGCTGACCGGACAGTGGATTCCTTCTCCTGTTGTTTTTAGACGAAAGTCTTTCTTAGGGACCTTCGACGTAAAAACTTTGGTCTGTCTGTCTGTCTGTCTGTCTGTCTGTCTGTCTGTCTGTCTGTCTGTCTGTCTGTCTGTCCATTGGTCTGTTTGTCCACTCTTAACGCGAACCGGGTACTCTACACAGCACCCTGAACGGCCGACTCCATCCGCAGCGCCCACCAATGTTGGTCAAGGTTCAGCGTTCATACTTGTGCTAATGTCAATTAAAAAGCAATTATTGCGCATATGTGAGGCACCATAACAACACGTATATATTCTGCATGTGCGTCTTTTACTAGAAAATGCATATATAAGTAATTCTAAGGACTGTAGCGTTTATCACTCTGCAATGAACATGCAACGCTTGCACGAAGAAGCGAGTGTTTCCAACGCTTTGCTACGACGACACGGTGGTGGCACCTACCCGTCGCCTTGCGTTCTACACTTTATCACATCTGAGACGGGCGCGCTCGCCTGTCTCAGAACCACGCGCTTCGTCCCCCCTTCCCCCCTCAAAAATGGCCCCGTATCTGCATGTTAATCTACAAATGTCGTCGAAAGACGGTATTCTTGCGTGTGGCTAGAGTGAACAAAACGTTTATTTGATGTTCTGCGCAAGAAAAGCGGTAATGGTATTCTCATGGCGCTGCGTTAGAGTGCCTCGAGCGTGCAGCGGAGGCAAACGAGCGCATCAAGTCACGTCACACGTGAGACATGAGTGCCATCTGGCAGTTTTATCCGAAAACAAAGTGCGTGGCTCTGAGACGGGTGCGCGCGCCCATCTCAGAGGTTGTAACGTGTAGAACGCAAGGCGACGGGTAGGTGCCACCACCGTTTCGTTTTAGCAAAGCGTTGGAAACACTCTCCTATTCGTGCAAGCGTTGTATGGTCAGCGCAGCGCGATATGTGCTACGGTCCTTAAAATTACTTATGTATACCTTTTATAGAAAAAGACGCACATGCAGAATGTATGCGTGTTGTTATTATGCCGCAAACCTGCGCAATGATTGATTTTCAATCGACGATTGC